>JASJOG010000461.1:122500-158895 GCA_030142905.1 Heliopora coerulea
TGTTGCTTTTTCCTGTTATCTGGTACGGCGGATTCGCTCATTAAAGGTAATTTTTACTTCCGTAACTGAAATAACTCGGGAAGCCCTCTGGTCTGTGAGGAGGGGAATAAGGCAGGATATTACGAGAAAGAGTAACCAGTCAGACTGCGCAAAAAACACTTTTCACAAACAGTTTGTGGTTAGACGATTTGCGGAAAAATTGTAACCGAAAGCATCCATATCATTGCTGATAAACCACACGAGTACTAATTAACTTAACTTGAACGTTTCGTATATGATGAACAGTTACAATAACAACGATTCATTAAGGAGTAGAATCTGCTAAATTGCATTTATAATCTTGCATTGATTTTACTTCAATCGAAGTAAAGTATGGCGGCAAAGTGTGCTAAATTGAGTGTAAAGGTTCTTTCGTAAAAAGATTAATCAATGCGACAGAAGATGACAAACAAAGCATACGTCATGCCAATGATAATTGAAGTTGAGAGTTGTGTTGAGATTTGGCTAAATAAAGTAAACGAAAATCAGTAGTTCTTCGAGTGTTATTTTATCGAGCATGGATCAAGTTAAAGATTTCTTGATAAAAGAAGACAACGGTATAAGATTATTATAAGTAATACCATGAAATGAAGTGTATTAGCTATTAAACCTCTTGTTCGACGAGGGTCGTTTTGCAAAATTTCCGAGGGCCAAACGCCCGAGGAAATTGTACTAAATGACCCGAATCGAGCGGGAGGTTTAATAGCTAATGCACCGAAATTTCATACTATAAACCCCTAGCTTTTATTCCTTCGCTGAAGGAAAAATGCTCATAGACAATAGAATTTTCATCGATTATTCGCTAGCTTCAACATCGGAGCTTTGAAGTTGTCCGGGGGTAGTATTAGTAAAAACGAATTTTAATAAGGATAATTAGTTATTAGTGCGACCTGGAAAAACAAAAGAAATTCATGTAAACACGATATTGATTCGTTAAAACAGGCAATGCTGAGTTCTTCAAGATTTAGAATCTAAGCTTGCTTCTTTTCTTGGTTTATTCTAACGACCTTCCCACTCAATGATTCTATTCCTTGTATCAATGTGCACATACACACAAATGTATCAGGCAATGCCAAAACCATGGTTTTTCAACCTTTGCGTAGGAACACAAGTTGGGGAGGCGTGAGGAGGTACTGCATTTTTGAGGGGTCGTGATCACGTTGAAATTTGCGCTTAGTGATTCGTATTTGATTTAATATTTTTGGGGAGTCGTTTCCTAAACCTACAGATGATCGCTCTCTGTCCACTGCAAAAATTTATGAGTACCATAGGATAACCTGCTTTTAAAAGTTTTGCCTTGAGGGGCTATATTGATTAAATAATAAATTCTTTTTTCCCTTAATTTTTTTTTCTTATTAACTATATGTGATGGCAGTGGCTTTCGTCACCTCGTAAGTAAGCCCTAATTTGAAATGAGGAAACACTTTCCTGGTCCGTAAATAGTTCTAACCGTAACAATCGCTAGTTACGCGATCTTTTAAGTTAATGAGGAATTGTACACAAATTAGCTTCGTTACTCACCAAGAATTACAATTCGTATAGGAAGTGAATAAAAACTTGAGCCGTTAAGTAGCGTAATCTTAAGAGAGTATGATCCATTGTTAATCAATTTTGCTTCTTTCAGCACCAGTGTTGCCTGGCCGGTAATCTTAAAGTTTGAGTCGTGAATATTCAGATGTGTTTTACTTGGTATTTTAATAGCTAAGACCTTGTTTGTCCATCCAAAAAATTTCCATAAGATACTTGCAGTTTCATTATCCATGAAACTGTAACTCCACGGCAATTCCATGGATGACCGCAGCGTCTTGTACAGCATAGAACCCAACTCAGGAGGAAAAAATATCTGGACTACAACAAAAACAAACAAAATAACCAATTTGAAAACATAAAGTTTTAATCCACTCACTTCGGCACTCGCAAACGGTAGCATTTTCTCAGTTTGTAGAAGACATTGCAAAAAGCAGAGGTAATTTTTAGTTAATACTGGTAGGTGCCTGTCTGATTGTAGGTGACAATTATCCATTTACTGGAAACACATTGGCGTAGCATCTTATTCGAGTTCAACTACAGTATCACCTATAACCTCACTTTCAAAAGTAAAATGCTTCACAATGCTTCCCTTAAAAATTTTCTTAGTGAAATTAAACTATAAACATTCCCGAATAAAAAACAAAAAAAATTATCGTATCCTTCCGACAACCACCAGGGTGTGGCCAACCGTCTCATTCTGTTCAATAAAATAAAACCAAACAAAACAAAACAAAATAAAATAAAATTAAAATTCAAATTAAAAAATAAACAAACTAAAATCAAAATTAATTAAAGTAAAAAATAAAAATAAACTAAATTAAACTAAAATAAACTTGCTTGAAACACTTCGTGAATTACAACCTAAACTCCGAAGTAACTTCCAAAATATTCTTTGTCATTCTTCCCCTCTTTGCTCATTTTACCCGAAAAACGTTTACAAAAACAAAACTTGTTCCTTGAGGGCGGATCCAGACGGGTGCAAGAAGTGCGTCTCCCCTGATCAGATTTTTCAATTAAATTCTTTCCCTCTGTAATTTCATTTGTGTCCCAACTCTAAGAGGACTACTGGTCACGGTTGACAAACTTCTCCTACCCAAAATTCAGTGTAACCCTGATAAGGAAGGCTATGTGGTTAGACAAACTTGGCCACGGTCTGACCACAACCTCAAGGAGGGAAGGGGAAGGTTTACTTCTCCATTAATGAACTACGATTCAACTCGGTCTTATTCTGCTGCTCTACTTATTATTTAACTGTGATTATTATAATTATTATTATTATTGTTAACTTATTATTTATTATTACTATGATTATTATTACCATGATTATCATTATTATTGTTATTATGATAATTTTTTTTCCATTATTATTATCGTCATCATTATAAAAACTCGCACATCACCCAACTAAGCACAGTGTAAGGGGTCTTTGTCTGCTACAGGCGCCCAGCATCACCATCACCATCATTATCATCACTACTATTGAAGTGATTTGAATAATTCTTGAAGTACTCATCGTCATTCAGATTAATTTTCGTGAGATATCTGTTAATCGAAAGGGTGAGATTACAGCGAGCAAAATCGAACGCGCGTGGCTAGAAATACGTGAACGCAACAATCCGCCCATCCTTCGAGTAACATTGATAATTCTTCAAAATTGCCAAGAACCCTGAACTTTAACTTTTCAAAGACAAATCGCTCCTGTCATAGCTGAGAAAGTAAATACAATCAAAGAAAAAAACCGAAAAACCTTACTCAATTCTGATATTTTCAGATGAAAAAAAAACTCATGCAAATAAAGGACTTTCGCTCGAAAAGTCAGTATTTTGTGTTTCACGTTTTCCGCAGTTCTCTCTCCTTTTTTAATACACACAAGATTATTAACAAAGGATGAGTGATCTTCTTTATATACTTCCCACAAATAAATCCCACTATCAGTTCAATTTTAACATCTACATACACTCTCAGAAAGTTTTAGAAGCTTGCCAATGAAAATGGCTTATTAGTGTCTGAGCACACTGCCAAAGTTCCATAGAGGGGGACATGTTTCCTAAGAAATCTCCAAGGAAATATATCCGGAGGTGGACACATTTAGTTGGGCGGAAGGGTCATAATTACAGGGACACCAGAAAATTTCACTCTTCAAGGGAGATGTCTTACACAGGAAAGGGTTATCTACTGCTTTCTAAAAACCTTGACACTCTCAGTATCAAAACAATCGTTTCCAAAGGTAACCTTTAATCTTACATGTAAGCCTGATATTGTAAAAGACAGTTTAAGGCTCAGTTCAGAACATTAACTTTCCATAAGACAATAATGCACTGCATAACCATGAATGTCGATTTACATGTACAGTAACCAACAGGTCCACCCAAAATTCAAATTGTTACCTTGCACAACTTGGAACTGAAAACAGCTCAGCAGCAGTATAATACCAAAAATATTCCAGGGGCCATTCATTTTGAAAGTCCAAGGACACTTAAAATGAAAACACTAAAAAAGATAAAGATTAGAAATAGTTATTCTGCAATTAATATACTTATGAAAATGTATAAGCAAATTGGGTACACTCAATGTTCTTCCTCATTGGCAAATTCTAAAACGATTAGTTTATACATAATAAGCTTTCTAAAAGGTGGCTTCATACAGTTTCTTCACAAGTGAAATATGTAAATTTGAAATCTAAAAGCTCATACATTTACATAAATACTTCACAAGAATACAACAGCTCTTCATACGTTCAAAAAAAACAGTCTGAAATTTGTAAATACATGTACCTGTAGTTTAAAATGAATAGTTTAAGCAATTTCATTGGCAACAGTGACATTAGCAAATGACTTCTAGTTACCATTTAAGTTAATCTGAAACCTTTTTTCATAAATACTTTTTAAGTGGAATGAGTAATTAATAAGAACAATTTAAAAAAATATTAAGAAATCCAATTTTGTTCCACAGCAAAATAATATTTAGTTTTTGTTAAAATTTGAAGCTACAGAATTACCAGCATTTAATACCAGCATATTGATTTGCTGATCCATAAAGAAACTTTGATAAAAAGAAAAATTGGCCGAGACTATCCCTATATTTAATTTAAATGACATTGAACAGTTATCAAAAGTCATTTTAGAGGATCACCACTGCCATAGAAACTGTCGAAACTCCATCTTTCGTAACAGTTTTAGATTTTCTAAATAACTTTGCGTGAGTGACATACAGTTTTCTTCTTCTTGCAAAAGACTACACAATATAAGTTTTGGGACTCATTACAATTTTTCAAGAAACTGTATCATACGCATATTTATAAAGAAATAAAAGATTAACAATGGAATACTGATAAAAAACCATGCTAAGGTATTACTAGTTTGGGTTATTAGAATTTATTATTGTTTAGTTAAATTAGAACACAAAATCACACAAAACAAGTAGGTCGTTTTGACAACTATTGATATGGATTAACGAATTTCCAACGCCGTCAAGAGCCAAAGCGGGTCCCAGGTCAAAATTTGGATAAAGGCCCCTCCAAGCCTCCAATATTTTTAGTTCTAACGGCGTTATAGTGAAGTAAATAACTAAACGGAAGCCATTGCATTGTCATTACATTAATGATGTAAAAAACATCTCTTCACCTAATATTTATGATATTATTCACCTAAAATACGTTTGTATATTACGTTCTACAAAAAGTAAAGTAATAAAAGTACAAAAAGCAAATAATATAGCCTCTGATAATGTACGAGAGCCTCTCTTTTCCAGGGGTGGCGCCAGAAGGGGGCAGAGTGGGCTACAGCCCCGCCGTCAGGGAACTTTAGCCCCCCCCCCATCGGGGAAAATTGAACAATTCGTCGGGGGACGACATACGTGGGGGTAACTTAAATATTAGTGTTTGTTTTCTCAAACTGGTAAATGGAAGAACAAATTATCTGCCTCAAATGTGAATAATAAAAGCGGAGAAGAATTTTTACGGGAAAATCGGGGGAAATAATATCAAAACGAATGAAACAGCAAACTGATACTGATGTGGCTGGGCAAGCTGGCCTAAGGCTTTAATTATCGGTATCACCTTTATTGTTTGGTGGCTTTGCGAGTGTAGAATACTACGGACTATCCAAAAGCGACTTCAGACTTCACTTTGTGGCTACGTTACTGTTATAACTGGTACGTTCTTAACTCTAAAGTTTAATTCCGTAGTAAGAAAGGGCAAACGGAAACGACGGTTATCAACAAGGCCAAAGATGAGATTAAAAATCTGCCTATTGCTATTTACATAATACGTTAATATAATATGTCTTACTGTAGTCAATACAAAAACAAATTGTTCATTTATCCATGCATGTGCATTCATTTCCAAAAAAATTAATGGATTTTCCTGCACCTAAACCTTAGCTCCCCTGTCGGGGACCTTAGCCCCTGCGTCGGGGAATTCCTGGCGCCCCCCTGATTGCAAATGGTAAGCAACATGATGGGTACCGTTAGGAAGTTATCTGAGTTCTTTGCTAATTCCCCAAAACGTCAACAGCACCTGGTCGAGAAGATCAAGTCCTTGCTCCCACATAGTAACCATCAAGTTTTGATTGATGTTTGTCGTGCGAGGTGGATTTCCCGGATTGATGGCTTGGATAGGGTAGTGGAACTTTGCATTCCCATTGTGGCTACCTTAAAAGATATCCAGTTGAATAGGGGGATTGATGATTCTCCTGCTAAATGGATTTCCAGCAGCAGAGATGATGCGCAGGCCCTGGCAAATGCAATCAATTTTCCATTTCTTTTTTCCTTGATCATAGTCAGGTACATTCTTGGTTTAACACGATCAGCCACTGTGAAATTACAACGAGAAGGAATGGACGTCCTCAAAGCTGAGCTAGAAATCTACAGCCTGAAGCATGCTCTTCAAGTTTTCCAAACCAACATTGACGAGGAGCACCCTAAACTCTTCAGTGAGGCTGAGTGAGGTGGAGAAATTAGAGTTGAGTTGAGTCGACCAAAAGTTATTCAGAGGTAAGTACATCGAGACCACAAGCCATCAACATCCCCCAGTGAGTACTATAAAATTAATTTGACCAGAGTCTTCCTTGACCATGTATTGCAGCAGCTGGAAACAAGATTTCCTCCTGAAGCCTATATTTGCTGCAAAGGGGTTTCTGTTGTTCCCTCCCTTCTTGACAACTTGACAACATGGAAGCCTAATGTTTGTGAGTTTTGTAACCATTACTTAGAGGATATTCCTAATATTGCTGGGTTTTCTGGCGAACTTGATCTGTGGCAAAGTTTTTGGGTTCAAAAGAAAGAAAATATGGACAATATTCCCAGCAAGGTCTCTGATATTTTGAAAGAAGTTGATCCACCATCATTTCCGAATGTTTTTGTCATTTTGAAACTTCTAGCAACCATACCTGTGACATCTTCTTGTGAACGATCTATATCATGTCTATAACATCTAAAAAATTACATACATGCAAGAATGGATAAGGAGAGGCTGAATGGACTAGCACTGATGTATGCACATCATGACGTGGGCCTGAACTTAGATGCAATCACTGACCTGTTTGCCACACAACACCAAAGAAGAATGAGAATGGTAGACATGCTCTTCAGTAATGATACTTAATGATGTGATGATGCTTCCTTGGTATTGAACAGTGTAAATAGTTTTAAAGAAAAAAAACAGAAAAAAATCACTAAAATGAAAGTAAATTGTTATTCTTATGTTATCAGCCTTCAACTATTTGGCCATTTTACTTGCCATTCTGCTGCTCAATCAAGATGATTTTAAACCAATTAGCCACCCTACCCATCAGTTGGCTGCTCTATCAAATATTTTCAAACTATTTGGCCATCTTACTTGCCATTCTTCAGCTCTATGAAGATAATTTTGAACTAGATGTATGTAGCCATCCTACCTGCCATTCTGCTGTTATATATAGATAATTTTGAACATTTAGCCTTGCTACCTATCATTCTGCTGTTGTATGAAGATAATTTTGAGTTATTCAGCCTTCCATCCTGCCATTCTGCAGTGGTATCAAAATGATTTTGAACTATTTAACCACCCTTCCTGCCATTCTGCTGTTATATGAAGATAATTTGTACTATTTAGCCTTCCTTTCTGCCATTCTGCTGTTGTATAAAGATAATTTGTACTATTTAGCCTTCCTTCCTGACATTCTGCTGTTGTATGAAGATAACTTGAACTATTTAGCCTTCCCACCTGCCATTTTGCAGTGGTATCAAGCCATTGAAGTCAATTTTGAATTAATTCAAGATTTTGAGGTATTGGTATGTGCCTCTTGCTGAGGTTGGGTATGAGATCCATCTGAACCTAGCTGTATGGTCAAGCAAATAGTGGTGAAACTTTCTGGGAGGTACTCCATAAATCAGTTTTGCAGCCTTTGTGCCCCTAAAGTGATTTGTGAAACACTGTCCTTGGAAAATTGTGGCCTCCTATGCAGTGGTGTAGTCCTGGAACTTTAACAAAAGGGTCTCACCAACACAGTGTCCTGAACATGTGGGGAGGTCCAAAAAAATGATAAACTTGAAAAATGCTAATTTTTTTATTTTTGGTAACAGTAATTTTGTAATTAAAATTTAACAGTGTTTCTCGCACCGTCGCACCGTAAGCCTGCCTGTTGGTCGCCTTCCCAGCCTTTTGGAGCCGTTGGAAATGTACAGCGCCTTTGGGAAATAACCGTCGGCCTCCTTCAAAATGCCTTTGAACTGCTGGTTGAAAAGTTTACCTCGACTTTTTAGGCGTCTATTCGAATATCCTAAATAGGTCAACTTCGAGTTGCTGCCACTGGAAAACGCTTCTCAATCGCACTTCAAGCCTCTGTTGCCTTCCGAGCATTCCGGAGCTTGCAGAGCCCAATTAGGAAAGAGCCGTCGGCCTCTTTAAAAACGACTCGGAACAGCTCATTAAAAAGTTCACCTCGATCTCTTGGGCATCTATTCGAATATCTCAAATGGGTCGATTTAAAGTTGCCCCCACTAGACGAAAGTGTGGCAGAATAGTTTGGAGTAAAATTGCAACCACTAAAAGGTTAAATTAGATTTAATTAAATTCGTAACAAATAGTAAATTGTGAAGACATGATTCTTGCTTGAATAAGGGACACTTAAGAAATAAATTAACCACATCTCGAATAACCAATTGTTTTAAACTCCGACAGATCGTAAAATTTCCAACACGAGGTCCGAATCGGTTAGATTTAATTTTCACCAATATGAACGATTTTTATAATGACCCAATCAAACGCCCGGTTTTCGGCCTTTCTGACCACGACACTGTGGAAGTCCAACGTTTAGAAAGACAGCAAATTCCAAAGCCAAAAATTTGTGTGAAATCCAGAGACCTGAGACGATCAAAACGTCTTGCGATGAGTACCTTTTTAAAAGAAGTTGATGTCAAGTCGTTGATGGCTACGGAGAATACTTGTGATGGAAAAACACGGATGCTAGGGTCAATAATTAAATTTGGATTCGACTCGTTACTTCCCATTACGACGAAAATAAAATATTGTAACGAACCGCCTTGGATGTCTCAATCTCTGAAAGAAGCAATTCACCGTCGTCAAAAGGCCCTAGCCCAAGGAAATACATGTCTATTCAAAACTCTAAGAAATCGAGTAAACCGCGAGCGTAAATCGTGTCGATCGAAGTTTTATAAGTCAAAAGCAGAACACCTAAAAGAATGCTCGCCGTCTATTTGGAGGAAGGAAGTCAAAAAGCTTAGTGGTTTGGCGTCACAGGTCGCCTATCGTGAAGATTTGATGTCTTTATTGCAAAACCTAAAATGTAGGACTGGTCAAACACCCATCACTCCGTACCACCTTGCCAATTTAATAAATCAAACCTTCTTCGAGCCCATGAAAGTCTTCGAACCATTGCCATCTTGTTTTAGCAATCGAGAATTCCCAACTAACTAACCAATCCTTTTGTACGTCCGAGTTCTCTGTCTTTAAACACCTGGTAAGCTTAAACCCAAATAAAGCTAGTGGCCCAGACGGCATTCCGGCTTGGGTATTGAAGGAAAACGCTGATATCTTAGCATCACCTATCTCAGACATATTGAATCTATATCGTAATAAAAAGATCAGAGCCCAGCTCAGAATTCTTAAGTGTATCGCCATAGTGAAATAGGCAAGTCAAAAAGTTTTAAAACATGTTGGCGATACTATGTTCACTATGGCGATACACCTAAGAATTCTGAGCTGGGCTCTGATCATTTTATTACGATTACGCTCTCCGCCCGGAAAATCAATAGCCAATATTGAATCTATCCTATAAAGAAGCGCGTCTCCCTTCGATATGGATACACGCGGATAACGTTCCAATTCCGAAACAAAAATCCGTTCGAGAGGTAAATAAACATCTACGACCAATATCCTTAAAAAATTAAACCAACTGTACTCCAAAGAATTGACCGTAATCAATTTGGCACAATTCCAAAATCTAGCCCGACGTTTGCACTTTTAAGTATGTTACACTCTTGAAATGGTTCTACCGATGGAATTGGTGCTACGGTCAGAGTCATCTTATTTGACTTTAAAAAGGCTTTTGACCTGATAGATCATGGCTTATTGGTTACCAAACTCCATACATATAATTTACCGCATTGGGTTGTCAACTGGATTACAGATTTTCTCACAAGTAGAAAACAAAGGGTAAAACTAAACCAAGAGGATTACTCGGATTGGGCTGAAGTTCCCGCCGAAGTTCCACAGGGTATAAAAAATTAGGACCATGACTATATTTAATAATGATCGATAAACTATCAGTCTCTTGTGGTGACATGTGGAAGTTCGTAGATGACACAACTGTAGATGAATTAGTCAGCAAACGCAGTGAAAGCAGAATCCAGACCACAGTTAATGATCTATTAGCCCAAATCTCTGAATTAAAATTTCAATTGAATGAAAAGAAATGCAAAGAATTACGAATTGGCTTTGGTGAACCAAGGGCTACTTTCGACCCAGTTATTGTGAACGATACCACTTTGGAGGCGATTCCGTGTCTAAAAATCCTCGGATTAACCGTTTCCAATAATTTAAAATGGAACGATCACATTTACCAAACCATCGTGAAAGCAAGAAAGCGATTGTACTTTTTGTCACAACTCAAACGAGCCAAAGTTGGGATTAAGGAATTAATTGTATTTTACAGCACATGTATTAGACCAATCTTGCAATATGCATGCCCGGTCTTTCACAACAGCCTGTCCAACTACCTATCCAATGACCTGGAAATGATTCAAAAAGAGCGTTGAAAATAATCTACCCCTGAACCTCATATGCAGATGCGCTGATTTTTACTGGCCTCCAACACCTCAGTACCAGAAGAGAAAAGACAACGAATAATCTTTTGAAGCAGTTTGATGTTTAGGAAACATGAGAGCTTGGATATATTGAAGTAGATGAACGTTCTTCAAGCTCGATACTCAGAAAATGATATCTGAGCCCCAGACGGGGATCGAACCCGCAACCTTCTGATGACCGGTTAGACGCTCTAACCATTGAGCTACCGAGACTCAGATGGCGAGCTAAGTTGCAAATTCGATATACATATGTGCGACCTGAGCGGAAGCCACCATATATTGATAATGATTGAAGCAGTTTGATGTTTAGGAAACATGAGAGCTTGGATATATTGAAGTAGATGAACGTTCTTCAAGCTCGATACTCAGAAAATGATATCTGAGCCCCAGACGGGGATCGAACCCGCAACCTTCTGATGACCGGTTAGACGCTCTAACCATTGAGCTACCGAGACTCAGATGGCGAGCTAAGTTGCAAATTCGATATATATATGTGCGACCTGAGCGGAAGCCACCATATATTGATAATGATTGAAGCAGTTTGATGTTTAGGAAACATGAGAGCTTGGATATATTGAAGTAGATGAACGTTCTTCAAGCTCGATACTCAGAAAATGATATCTGAGCCCCAGACGGGGATCGAACCCGCAACCTTCTGATGACCGGTTAGACGCTCTAACCATTGGCGCTCTAACCAGGCGCTCTAACCAGACGCTCTAACCAGACGCTCTAACCAGATGGCGAGTCTCGGTAGCTCAATGGTTAGAGCGTCTAACCGGTCATCAGAAGGTTGCGGGTTCGATCCCCGTCTGGGGCTCAGATATCATTTTCTGAGTATCGAGCTTGAAGAACGTTCATCTACTTCAATATATCCAAGCTCTCATGTTTCCTAAACATCAAACTGCTTCAATCATTATCAATATATGGTGGCTTCCGCTCAGGTCGCACATATATATATCGAATTTGCAACTTAGCTCGCCATCTGAGTCTCGGTAGCTCAATGGTTAGAGCGTCTAACCGGTCATCAGAAGGTTGCGGGTTCGATCCCCGTCTGGGGCTCAGATATCATTTTCTGAGTATCGAGCTTGAAGAACGTTCATCTACTTGAATAATCTTTTCCTGGATATCATGAGTGACGAAAACCACAAACTTCATGAATTTCACCCTCCTCGAAACACCTATGCTACCGATCTTAGGACCAAACATAAGTTTAATGTAAACTTCAGAACAAACCGTTTTAAAAACAGGTTTTTTATCGCAAATGCATTAAAATTTTAACCAACTTTAGTATTTTAGATTGAATAACACTTAACATTAGAATCGACTATTCCAAAAATGGTCCATTAGAGTAATTTTTTACCTAACGTTTCTAAACTTCCGTTAGTTCCAGGTAAATTGTAGAACAGGTGTAACATAGTAGAAGTGAATGTATTTTGTAATGTAAATATAATTCAGCCTATGGCTGCAAGTTTTACCAAATAAAGCATCTATCTATCCATCTACATCCATAACTGTGATGTTGAGTCGTTACTTGACGAAAGTACTTGTAAGGGCTGCACTCTTTGTAATACGTGAGAAACGTTTTTAACATTTTTAATATCTTCAGAATTTTTATTACTTTTTATATTTTAATTTTGTTTTATTTTTAGTATAGGTGTCCCCAATTAGTAGAGGATTTTTTTTCCTTGGCTATAAATAATTTGACACATAAATAAAGTTTCTATTCTATTCTATTAGAACCAAGAACCTGCTGTAAACAACTAGTTATTATACTGGACAACAAAGAACTTCTGTAAGCTAACCTGGACCTTGACCCTAAAGCCTAGGCTTGGCACTTGTCCTTTGGACACCGCCGAAGTAGGTTGTGAAATATACGTAAGGTGTGAAGAGAAGTCAGAGAGAAGTGGACAGAGAGAGTGACGCCTTTATTCGCAAAATAAAAGAAAGATACAGTCCCTTGAGTGGATACTAACGAATTAACGAACGAACGCCGCACAACTAGACGAAGATTGTGCGACAGAAAGCGCATGTTAAATCGCACTCCAAGCCTCTCGATCGCCTTCCCAGCATTCCGGAGTCACTGGAAATGCAAAACCGTTCAAGAAGGTTAAAAGAACCGTTGGCCTCCTTAGAAGCGCCTTCGAACTGCCCGTTGAAAAGTTCACCTTGATCTATTGGATCTCTATTCCAATACCAAAATAGGTCGAATTTAAGTTACTGCCACTCGTGGAAAACGCATCTCAATCGCACTGCTAACCTCTCCATTTTTCTTCCAGTATTTCGGAGTCGCTGGAAGTGCAGAGCGCAATTGCGAAAGAACCGCCGGTCTCCATGAAAATTCCTACTAACAGCTAGATGAAAAGTTCATCTCGATCTCTTGGGTGTCCATTCGAATATTGGAAATGGGTCGATTTCAAGTTGCTACCGCTATCAAACAATGCATCTCAATTGCACTCCAAGCCTTTCCTTTGCCATCCCAGGAAGGTAAAAACGTTGTGAAAAAGATAACCGGGCTGAAGCGTTAGAGTATGACTCAAATGCAGTTGGTGTATATAAATATACCGGTAGCAAATCATCTGATTGCGCCAACAACGTGCATTGTGTAGGATACGCTCCAACAGAACTTTCAAGATTGGTCGCAACAGTTCTTAACGCACTGCAAGGAAACGTCGTCGAAGTAGAAGTTTGTGGTAAAAGAAAACGAGAGGTGGGTCTAGTCGTACCAGGTATCTTTAAAGCCAGAACCAAGTCAAAAGTTTGTGCGAGGATTTTCCATGAATAACTAACGCGTATCAAAGATGCATGTACTCATTTTGAATTCGAATACGAACAGTCATTTAACCTACAAACTACCTTATGTGATACCTTTTGTAAATATAAATAGCTTAGTATTTCTATCTGTAATTTCTTTGAAAATGTTGCGCGTGGGCAACGAAACGTCAGTGAACTTCAATTAAACT
This sequence comes from Heliopora coerulea, assembly GCA_030142905.1. Taxonomy (NCBI): domain Eukaryota; kingdom Metazoa; phylum Cnidaria; class Anthozoa; order Scleralcyonacea; family Helioporidae; genus Heliopora; species Heliopora coerulea. The sequence goes on from JASJOG010000461.1 coordinate 136,333, forward strand.
TTATTCGTGTGTTTCTGTCTATTCCTGAGTGTGATGACATTACATCTCCGAATTTTGAGCTGGGCTCTCATCTTCATTTTACATCTGAGTCTTGTTTTTTATTTCTTTGGTGACAAAGTTACGAAGTCTTCTAAACATACGCCATTTATAAGGAGAGGTAGATTTTATGGCTTTACGGTGATAGAAGTCTCGATTACGCATCCCTTCAGAATTTTTTTTTAGTCATGCGACGTCTCTTCATCGGTGCATGAGCATCAGCTACATCTAGAAATTACTTAGAAATTTCAAGTTAGCGCTGTGTCGTCAACGTTATCTTCTATCTATTAATTGTCATGACACATTATTGAAATCTTCCAGAAAGGCATCACGATCATATAACTTATATGAGCGAAATTCAATGGTTCTCAGGACGGCTTTTGTTGTACCCGCTTTTAGAATATAATAACCCAGTGAATGATCACTTATTGACGAAGAGACAACCTCACTCTTAACAAAGCGATGGTCATTATTTGCAAAGATCAGGTCAGTCAGGGTTCTTGAGGTGTCAGTAATGGTTGTTGGTTCTCTCGCAAGTTGAGTTAAATAACTGAAGTCGAGGGAGCACATGAAGTTCAACATTTTCCACTTCAGTGGGTTTCCCTTTCCGTTGCAAGGTTAGAAGTCTACTTTAAAATCATCCAGTACAATAACATCACTACTCATATGATAAAGTTTATCTGAGACAAAGTATCTTTGAAAACACATCAGAGATATACTTAGACAGATCAATGTCCTGGTGGTGCTAGAACAATTATTCACCGAAATGGCTGTGAGTATTGATTATTGACCGAAGTGGAGGTGAATAATGGTGGATGTTACAGAACGTAAATTTGTGTCCCGCTCCTAATTTTGTAAACAAAACATTTTGAACACATCCTGAACGTACTTATCGCTAAAAATTACTGGAAATACATATCTTTGAATACTTTGTTTTAGTTTTGTTGCTTTTTGATATTGTCTGGCATGGCGGCTTCGTAGATTCAAAACAATTTTCTTCTTCCGCAACTGAAACAAAACGGGAAGCCATCTTGACTTGCTCTGAGTTGAATATTGTGCAGGATATTCCGAGACGAAAGAACCAATCCAACGAAAAACACTATTCGCCTGCCGACCTGTGAGGTCAAAAAAATCCCTATGAACGAACACCACTCTAACGCGGACACCTTAAAACTGACATCACGTTTGGTCCCGGCCGCTAGCACATTATTTCACTATAACCAAACTCTCCGTAAGACGGGCACCTCCCTAAGATGGACAACGGACACTTTTCAGGTGAATAAAGGTTCAAAATACCTCCTAGAGCGGATAGATAGTGGGCTGATCAGTAGACTGGGATAATGATATTTGAATATCTCACAATGGCAAAAACGACTTCTTTTCGAAAAATTGAACAAATTCTTAGTCCGTATGTTTAACTACCTGACATATATTGAAGAGCTTTCGCTCGAAATGTCAGTATTTTCCTCTCGCGGCAGAAAGACGAGCGCAGAGTGACCGATGCTTAATCGATTTAATCCTGATGGCCGGTGTCCGATTACGTCATCTCCCTCTAAGACGGACACCTCTCTAAGACGGACAGTAAGAGCGGGCCCGAAGATGTCCGTCTTACAGGGAGTTTACTGTAGCATCAATTTTTAAAAATGTGCTTAAATAGATGAATATCATCTTTGTAGGTTAGCGTTAGGATTAGGATTAGGATTAGGATTAGGATTAGGGTTTGGATTGGAGTAGCATAAAGATGAATATCTTCTATTTAATAGTAATCAAGGCTACCACGTGCGATAGGTTGTTCCTGATTTAATATAGAAGTTTGATGTTTGAGAAACGTAAGAGCTTGGATATATTAAGGTAGATGAACGATCTTCAAGCTCGATACTCAGAAAATGATTTCTGAGCCCCAGACGGGGATCGAACCCGCAACCTTCTGATGACCGGTAAGACGCTCTAACCATTGAGCTACCGAGACTCAGATGGTGAGCTAAGGTGCAAATTCGATATATATGTGCAACCTAAGGGAAAGCCACTATATATTAATAATGATTGAAGCAGTTTGATGTTTGAGGTCGCACATACCGAATTTGCACCTTAGCTCACCATCTGAGTCTTGGTAGCTCAATGGTTAGAGCGTCTCACTTGTCATCAGAAGGTTGCGGGTTCGATCCCCGTCTGGGGCTCAGAAATCATTTTCTGAGTATCGAGCTTGAAGATCGTTCATCTACCTTGATTTAATATAGCTGCGGAGCTTTAACGGTAGGTAGATTGCGGTAAATTTTCCCCAGGACTTAGTTTTGACGTTGTGAGAGGAAGGTTAACCATACCCGGAGGGCATTTAACTTTAATCCTAACACTAATCATTTTCCGAGTTTCTACCAGAAAGGTGATATTCATTTATTTAAGAACAGTTTCAGAATTGATGCTCTTTGTCTTTTTGGGGATGAGACTATTGATAGTTGATGGTGAGGTATATGCTAATGCTAAAGGGCTGTAAGCTGAGCCTTCATTCAAAATGGATGCGGGTAACACCAATACAAAAGTCACAGAATAAGAAGCTGACCAGAAGTTTCACTCGGGGGTGCAATCACTGATCTCTAAATAAGACTGGATAGAGCAACTGGGTTCAAAAAGTGAAGCCGGAAGTCAAGGAGCGGCGGCCATATTGGAAGGACCCAACCAGGTCCCAAACAATATGGCGTAAATAGGAGTTGTAGTGGTTAAACGGCATTTTTCGCCAATTTCTTGGCGGTTGAGATGACTTGACAACAAAATTAAGGTTCTTAATCTTATTTTAAGTAATAAATAAGTATTCTGAATTGTATTTTTGTTTCGCAAATGCTTTATTTTGCGAAATGCACCCGTCTGTATACTTGCTTCAAATTTTGATAAATGTCTATCGAATCTGTGAGAGACTCTTGTGTATTTGTTTCTCTCTTCGTTTTTTAAAGTAACCCTTATTATTTTCCAATTTTCTGTGATGTGATTTGCCTTAGTCCTGATTCATTAGTTGCTGATAAAACTTCAGCATGTATTAAACTGCAAATTTCTCGCTCATGCTGTACATGTGTTTGAACACTTGAATCGAAATATGTGGAAATCGAACTTGGCCGTTTATTTGAAGAGTTCTAACATGAAACCTCATAGCAAGGTTTTCGTGGTCGTATTTCAGTGAGATATTCTCGTCTATGACTTGCCTTCATTGTCTTAAAGTTAATATGTTGATTTGGATCCCAGTCTTTACTGCTAGTTCCAGATCAGCGACACATTGATAAACACCTTTCCTTAACAATCTTCGCCTTTGTACCTCAGTGGTTTGAACATCACACTATTTCTCAGGTGATAGATGGGTTGACACATGTAACCTTTGCTTGACCACCTTAGTTGCTGTTGTTTATTGGTTAGAGATTCCCACTAATAACCATGATGATAGGGTTCATTTGGCTCAAGAAGTCATTAGCTTTCCTATTACTTAAGCTTTCCAGTTTTTGCACATGGTATGTTTGCATGTCTGTCTTTCTGGGTATATATTTAGTTTTTCACCACAATTGACTCTTCTGGTCTTCCATGGATAGGTGAACACTTACACAAATGCATGCAGTGACTGGGGAGGTTATTCAATATTACTGTAGATTAGATTTTGGTTCTTACTGTTGCTAGAAGAGGACAAATTTAACTTTTTCTGATTTTATATGATAATGGTTGGCTTTTGTTTCCTTCTCAGGATAACAATAACGAATTTTGCTGTAGAACTTTGCTATGCACTTGATAAGGGCAAAAATGTGACTTTAATTAACAGGAGAATCTACCATACAGCAGACTGAGCTCCGTGAACACTTTAAAGAAAAAACCTAACTAATTTTCGTTTGACTGAGACCCAAAAGTTCTCCCTCAACTCCAACTCACAAAGCAGCTTCAAACAACATATTTCACAATGACTTCCATTAATGATTCGATTACTGTACAAGTACAACAATATTGATCAAGCTGTAACTAGAAGCTACAGTATATCGAAAACGTGAAAAACATATTAAAAAACTTCATACTAAATCATAACAAACGGCTGTGAACTCAAGTTTACTACATGCACTAGTGCAAACAAAATGCATGTATTGAAACTTTATGAGTACAGAACCCATCTTCTCTGATCAGCAACATCTAGCAATAACTTGGGTTTGCATGGTTCATTCAGTAATTGATCCCGGCAAAAGAGTTAGTCAAAATTTATTTTCGTCAAAAGCCCATCGCCATTAATAGTAAAGAAATTGTTGAATTTGCTTGACAAACACAGTAATTTAAAACCTCGAATACATACACTTGGTAAACCCGAGATCCGAAAAACAACGACAAGACGAATACAGAAACGGTAATATCTCCTCTTTATTGCTAAGTCAATGTCAAATTACAAAAGTTACATAATATTATCGACCACTTTTTTCTTACTTTAGTCTCATTTCTTTAAAGAGATGGCCAGCACTGGTCTTTGCTTGGGTAAAAATCGTCGAATTTCTGCTGATTTTCAGTTACTCTGGCCACGTTTAAAATTCTCCACCATCGAAAGGTACAATTTATTGCTAAAAATGTAATGGTTGACTGGTTTTCGTAGAAATCACAACCATTAAGAGCGAAAACCGTAATTCAGTAATAGCCCTATGACTACAAGTGGGTCCTTCCAATATGGCCGCCGTGAGATTTTCGGCTTCACTTCCGGCTTCAATTTTCGGTGAGCGAGAGACTGAAGTTGCTCTATCCAGTCTTATTTACAGGTCAGTGCTCCAGCCAGGGAATAAGGAACATAATGGCGAAAAACCAGCTTGGATCACTAAAACTGCTTTATCTGGTAAAGTATTTGGACGATTTCCGTTTTACTTTGATATGACCCAGAGGAAAGGTAAGAGATCAATATTATCATAATTAAAAGGCGTATAAATAAATTTTCCGTGACATATTCATTTAGTTAGGAGTGGTCATTTGTTCGCTTACTTGTTTACTCGTATTTCACACTCGAAATCTGCTTGCAGCACACTCGTGCCCTAATTAATTTCAGTTTTTACGTGTTCATTGTAGCTATATTTTCGTGCTGATACCAAATCTAGCTTGCTGATTGCGTGTCACCTTGGTTTTAGTTTTTAAATAATTTCAAAATCAAAGAAAGATATGCTTTGAGCCTTCGTGCATACACGACTTTGTATTTCTTGCCTAAAGACATACAAAAATGTGCCTCAAAATGTTTACCGCTCCGCAGACGTCAATGCACATTTAACCTTCACAATTGATTTGTGGAAGGAGTAATTTCTAGATTGAACTTTAAATGTGAAAGCGACTAATTGAGATAGCATCTTACATGTAATACTTTAGCTCATCCTTGTCTTAAACCAATTTGAACGTCAAACTGGTACTCATGTCTTGTCTTCACTTCAATCGAGGATTATAAATAGAGTTATTCAGAAAAAACGTATGGCATTGATTTGTTGTTATTGTAATTTTTAGTTGATAACTCTGGTCCGGTGTTTTGAACCTCTCCATGAGAAGGCTGCTTGAAAGAAGCAAGGTTTATGCACTGAAGAAAGGGATGACAATACAAATTACATATTGCAATATTTAATTAAAAACGTCGTCACAGTTCTTTAAACATAAAATTCAATGATTGTGTTAGTCCATATTGATTTTCAGTAGATTGTAACAAACTTGAACATGCATTATTAAAGGCATCTGTAGTGATCTACTGCATGCTTCCTAATGTGATTCCAATAGCCCTTAAAAATATCTAGTGTATGTCTTCCTGTAGCATGGCAGGGGCTTGAATGATTTCATTGTTGTGTGGAAATTGTGAACTTAGATAGGTAACCACTTCTCTGTCATTGCTGTGCATGCAAAACATGTTATATGCGGGATCTGAATCAGTATAAGAAAAATTAATTTGAAAGTGGCCTATCAGCTTTCCATGTGAAGCTATCCTGTGAGTTTGTTTTCACATCTTTTTGTGATTATGTCTTCAAGTAGATTTATATGTAAAATTCTACAAAAATAAAGCTAGATAGTAAAAATGAATGAAGGACTAGGCTGGTCATTAAAATAATGAAAAAATGACCCACTGTACTGTAGCTACAACCCCTGGATGTACAGTATTTCTGCTGCAGTTTCTGCACAGAAATAACTGCTCACTTTACTAAACATTGACACTTTCTTCTTCATAAGAAAGGACAAGCACAAGAACTCAGGCAGGACATCATTGGTAACAAGTGCTACATGTAATCAGCATAATGGAGGGAAAATTTACATATTAAAAGAAAAGTACAAAGGAAGAGATTCAGGTTAATTCACTGTAGCCACAGTATATTGTTTTTTAAATCAGCTTTTTTGTTTAACAAAATATAACAATAACTAAACTTTGCAGATGGAAGAAAACCTCCTGCCCCAATTTGGAAACAGACATTCCTACTTGGCAACGATTTTTTTCTAATGTCAAATCCCTCTTATCAAACCTAGTAATAAAAGAGAAAAATGTCAGCACAAACATGAGCAACATTGAATAATATTTCAGTTGCAGTTGCACTACTTGCAAAGTATTCCAGCCCTGGTGTTAACCAATACATAGATTAGAGACAAATGTAAGTTTATATGCATAAGATATAAGGTACAATTTTTTCAGGACATAAATTAAGACAAGCAATTTGGAAGCATGTTCAGAAAACCCTTCGTGGTTGCACCATTGCTAGACAGACAATCGTGAGAATATTTTAAACAAAACTGAGAATTATTTTTGTTTATTATGAAAAAACTGCTTGGAAATTTAGGGATACAAAATACATAAACCTTTGCACTGAATCAAAACAGTGGAGTTATTCAAAACATATTCAGTACAGATGAGTGTTGACAGAAGCCAAGTGTTAAAGCAAGTTGGAGTTCTAATTTAAGGAATTAAAGCAGTCTTATTATGATTAAGGAAAAGAGTTTACCCCATCGCAGTTGTTATAAATGTGAAATCTGCTTTCGACATTTCATCCTTAACAGCGACAATACTCAAGCAAGCGTCGCTCGTCCGACGAGTATCATGCAAGTGGCTTACGCGGTGATCCGTGAAAGATAATGAAGAATTATTCGTTTTCAATTTAGTAAATTACCTTAAAAGTACAATGATATTGCTAACATACCTTTCTTCTAGACGTACCAGCCGTAAAGCAAAAATCGGCCGCAAAACGTTTCAGATACAGCAGTTCAAATGATCAGAACCCGCTCTTCGCCATTTTTGTTGTTGACCTGTCCGAAGTTATCTGGCTGCCAACATGGCGGCCAAGATGCGCGGCACGACATGCGCGAGGACAAAAACTTCAGAGGTTCCGACCCGAGTGAAACTTCTGGCACAGAATAAGAAACGTAACAGAAGTCTCACTCGCGTCGGAATTGCCCATTTCATTACTAAATTGAATTGTGAATATTAAACTTGAAAGTTCATGAAGTCGTCACTCATCCAATCCCAGTCGTACCAGGGCTTTTAAAACAAAAACGTTTAGTTCAATTTTGTATGGGTATTGTACAAAGCTAACCCTTCTAGCATGGAATTTAGCCATGAAAAATGAGGTTTTGTTGAAGTTTGAGGTTTTCTCTTCAGTCGAGCGCCATACTTCGACTCTTTTTCCGTCAAACATGTAAACTTTCGTACCAAGTCGTCTGGTGTAAAATGCGCAGAACACACGACTGAGGTTTTCGAAGGAGTCCACTTGGGCCAAGTGTAAAATTGCATGACAAAATCCAATGCCGGCCGACAACTTTAAAGAAAAAACATTAGACCAACTCCGAGAAGAAGCATCTTGGTACTCAAAATATGAGTAGTAGCACAAGACAAAATTGAGAATTCTCAGTTTTGTCTTGTGCTTTAACTTATATTTTGAGTACCAAGATGCTTCTTCTCGGAGTTGGTCTAATGTTTTTTCTTTAAAGTTGTCGTCCGGCATTGGATTTTGTCATGCAATTTTACACCAACGCACACACAAATGTGGAATGATGAATTCGGAAAACATAAAAGTGTAAATCTGACAAGTGCGTGAGAAAATTCCAAATTCCCAGTTCCCAGTACATTTAAAAACGTTGTTACAGTCGTCGAATAAGGGTTTTGTTCAAGGCAAGTAGAAACATTTAAAACTATTCTGCTTTAACCTGATTGTGGTATAAAAGATTCTCGATTCAGCCACATTTGGTGATGTATATCCGGACAAAAATAAGGAAACGAGAATATTATGTCGGCTTCAAACGAACTGAAACAACTCTTCCAAACGTCAAATTTGATTTGCAATCCTTTGTTTCAGAGACTAATTTTCTTCAAATTTGTATTTCCTTCAAATTTCCTTTCCTTCAAATTTCCTTTATGGTGAAAGCCACTGGAGGACCAACTAAACTACCGTCATGCACTGCGAGGATACATAAATTCCATGGTTGTCATCTAAATAACGGCGAGAACATGAAATTGATAACGTTATTTACTAGTTTTTTCGTGTGCTTTCAGGTACGTTAAATTTAATTTAAGTTTTAGTTTACATTCAATATTTCTTAATACTCTTGAAGTGTGAACTGTTTACAAACCAGGCGGAAAAATCACTTTAGAACCGCACCTCACGGATAACTGTTCGTCCGATTCGAAAGGATCTAACGAATTTTTTTGTGCTTAACCAGGGTGGAAGTTTTGACTTATTACTCATTTGAATTCAAATTCTTTACTGAGTACGTTTCACCCGTAGCCGGTTTATACTGATTCTAAAGAGTAGTAGATTGGTACAGCTATTATTTGATAATTGTTAGAAGTAATCTTCCCGTTCGAATAGTTCACAGAAAGTAATCTGTGGTACCGTAATCTCAATGAACTCGCCTTTTGGTCCTTGTGGTCGTTTATTAGCTGCTCATAGTGTGCTGCTGGCTTCCCCTAATGAAAATACTTGCTTTGTCACTGCCAAGGCACGAATTGAGTAGTACTGAGAAACCAGAGTTTCCCTGATTAATTGTAACTCTATGCCTATTTTTTAAATCTATGTTTTTTATTTGTTATACCAAATTTTTATTTCTTTTTTTATATTTCCCAATGTCTTCTCATGATTTTTCAGTATTTTCTTTTGAATTCAATGTTTGAACTGCTTTACAAGAAATACTCCTCATTTTAAAATTTGAACATCTCAGTGAAAACATTACTTCCATTTACTAAAACATTACTTACTGCTTTCATTGCTGTGAGGTTTCTGTCTTGGTTTCTGTCACTGCTGTGAGGCTTCCAATTATTACTCATCAGTTGTGTATTAAATAAACCTAGGTATTGGATTATTGCTTCTTATATGTCTCTTTGACAAGGTTTAGCAATGGCAATGAAATATGGGGCAATAAAAACTATTCATGGCTAGCCCATGTTTTTAAAAGTTGACTTTTTATCCACATATATTGAACTGCACTATTATATTCAATGTACAATTAAGATTTTTGCCATGTAAATCATTGGTAAATGCTTTAACTCTCTACCCATTTCATGTTTCATTGATCTGTCATGTTTCCAGAATCTCACAAGACATTGGTGGTCAAACTCAGACACACTGAGGCAAAAGTTCAACCCTGACAGCTAAGAATTGTGGTGTTGGTCTGCTTCAACTTGAAAAAAAATTCCTTTTCAGAGCAGGTAATTCTTTCTCTCTTTTGGTTCAACTTCAAAGCACTCCATTTGGTTCTGTAATTGTTACAAACTGAAAAAAATCAATGCTTCATTATTCTGTTTCTTTAAAAAAGTAAGCATTGAGACATTAAGAACTTGATTTAAATTTGATTTTATCATTTACCATCATCTTGATATAAGTATATTCATATAGTTACTATGGCAACATACTTGGTCTCAGGCTCCAGTTGGGTAATAAATGATATCTTGTCATATTTTTTTAACAAAATGAATTCCTTTGGCAAGCCTTGTTTTGTTTGGCTAGAAAAAGTCAAGAACAATTGCACAAGGGCCATGACAATTATACTTTGTGATATCACAAGAGTGTCTGGCATTTGGTGTGTTGCCATGATAACTATGTGAATGTCAGTAGCCAGTAATGCACTTGGGCAGTACTAGAACATAACCATGGAGACCAGGTAATTGTGTGGAGACTGGGACTGGAAAATTAAGTATTTTATTTACCTGATATCCTCTCACTTAAGATTCAGAATAATCCTGAAATGTCAGTAGTTCTAAGATTCATAACTATCCTGAATGTCATGGTTAGGATTACGGTTAAGATTAGGATTACGATTAGGATCTTAACTCTAACCCTAATCATAACCCCAAGCCTGATCCTAAACCTAACCCAAATTCTAAATGTTGACGTGTTCACCCTGGTGACATTTTAACATAAACCCCAATGATTTTTTCCAAAATGTTATCAGGTAAACGAAATACTTAATTTCCCAGCTCCAGTCTCCACAAGATTACCTGGTCTCTGTGGTTACTTTCAAGTACTATTATTTATGCAAAATTTTGTTTTTCTAATAATCCTTTGTCAAATTGCGAAAATTCAAAATTTAACTGATCTAGCCAAACAACCAGTGATGTCATCAAGCCAAGACGTCAGGTACTCACATCAAACTAACAGCAAATAACAAAGAAAAAATGTCGCTCCCACCGTACTGGATAAAAAAGAACGTTTTGCTCAGGTCATGCGTGAAACACCAAATTCCGGAATCAATATGATTCACAGATTAGAGAGTTGTGTTGCTTTTTGTTTTTTGTTTTTTGGTTTACTTCCCTGACGATTGCCCTTTAGCCGACAGGAAACTTTAAATAACTATTACGAATTTTAGATACGTAGAACGAAGCAAAATTCAAATAAAAGCGACATCTTGAAAAACCCAAGATATAATTTATAAACAAGACTAAATGTTGAAATGGCGAATTTTAAACTTTATTGAGAAGTCAGCTTCACTTGGTCTGAAGAATTTTTTGGTTGCTTTCGCTGTTTCCAATTCGGCTGGGTAAACAATACAGCATTCTCAGTTACAGCAATCAATGAATGAGCTTATATTTATTTGAATCAGGAAAATTCTTTGCAGCCTTGAACCCGGATTTCATTTTTCTAAATGTAGTTTGGGTATCCGTTTTACATTAAATGGTTAGGCAGCATACCTAACCTTGACCAGAAACTCTGTCAAATGTTAAACACTCGTATGGTTATCAGCCTCCCGTTTTTACTCCGTTTTGTTAACCGGTCTATTCCGGAGAACATACAACGTTGATAGTTTGTATTTATTTCACAAATTTTAGTGTAATATAAGGTTTTCGGTCACTAAGAAAATTCGTATTTTATCACAAGTAAAAGATACGATATTTTCAGTAAAGATACGATATTTTTACATGTAAAGATATTGGTTCAACGATGCAATGAAAAGCCGCGTAAGATATTTAATTAGATCAATCAGATTCAATATTTTATAATTCATATCTCGGTGGTGGTTTGTTGATTTCAGTTTGTTTGCCGGACGTTTATTTTCTGCGAACAAAACGAGCTTTTTTGCGAGCAAATCCCGACAAAAACTTTCCAGATGTCTGATCCTCATTTTAGTTTGTCCGTTAGTGTTTGCAGAATAAACAAAATAATACATGGGCCTTTGGAGATATAAAACTTATCTTCAGGTCAAATTGAACACGAGAAGATAAGTTCCATATCTCCGCGCGCCCATGTATTATTCTCTATATCAGTGGTTCTTAACCTTTTTTTACGAGCGACCCAAAAAGGAGAAACGGAAAGACCTCGGCGACCCAACGCGAAAAATCTTATAACTATTTGATATTGTTGAAACTCAATGAACGCCTACGTAGGCCTACTTACAACAATCTCGCGACCCACCGGAAGAGTGGTCGCGACCCATAGGTTAAGAACCACTGCTCTATATAATAACTCCAGCCACTAATATCGACCAGTGGTTTGCTGACATGATCGCAAGGAGTCATAATTGATACCGTCATTTTGGGGTAGTTTTTGGGGGTTCTTCAGCAATCCAGTTATAAGCCACGTTCAGACTATCGGTCTAAGCTGTCCAGGGCCCGACCTAGGTCAAAATGAATCCGGTCACAGTATACTGTGATGCCAAACTGAACGGGCTCACTTTTGCTTAGCAGGGTCAGCAGTTTGAAAAACAACAGAATCTAAACGTGCTTTCACAATGGCTGACTCGCAAAGTTTCGCCAGGTTTTAACTATTGCTCTTGTAAACGCGTAAAAGACGTCTCGTTGGCAGAGGTTTTGTCGTGTGATTGAAACTTGATATCGCAAGATTCTTTTGAATTCACACACGTTACTTTCAAAGCATACACCGGGTCTCACTGTTTGTCAAGGAATTTGCCCTAGATGTCGATAAAACCTGACCGCGGCTAACTGAAATCACAGAACGCCATAAACTTTTCTCAACTAATAACATTACATTTAGAAAACGTGTTAAGTGTTTAACACCTGCGCTTGTTGTTACGGTAATTTGAGCAGGACCAGGGCCAAGTAAAACCCTTTCTCACTAGCAAAATTGAGGCCTTGGCCAGGTAAAACCTGTTCACACGATCAACAATCTTGGCCCAGATCATTGTCAGGGCGGGCCTAGGCCTCCAATATGAAAGGGGTTATAGACAGGTCAGTGATGCCATTATTTTGTTTCTGGCCCCTGGACCCCCCTATGAAAACCTAACCCACCCCAATGACTGGAATAATCACCAAAAGTTCGGCATTCCAACCGTCAAGAAGCGAAAAGATAACTCATTTGGTTGGTTACGTTCAGGTACAGCATCTTATCTGGTTGTGAAATAAGTTTTCATTAACTCACGTATTTGATAAGTCACTGGGTCTAATATTGTGTGAGCAAAAGAACTCTGTCTTCATGTATTTACTCCTTTCCTGTTCACTGGACGTTTGATGTTACTGATTATATGTATTACAAATAATGGTCAGCAGTTTAAGTTTATTACCGCAACGGATTCCTTCTTCCAGAAATTTTATATTAAATACACATATCCTTTTTCTTCTTTACAAAATATAACAGAATTCGAAAAATGTGATTCTTAACTTGTGATTCAAGTAAAAAAAAAATAGAGAAGAAGTGTCAAGGTAATATTTCGACTCTATTTCAGGGTCATTATCAAACCAAATAAATTACAAGGCTTGTAATTACAAGGGTGCGGAACATAGGCATCGTAAACTAAAATTTTAATGCAGTTCTAATGTTTCGTTGCTTCTTGCAACGTCATCAGAGAAGCAACAAAACATTAGAACTGCATTAAGATATAATTTTACAATGCCTATGTTCAGCAGTTTTTGCTGGGCTTTTTTATCTTACGATTACGTTTTCCGCCTGGTTTGTCAGACGCCTTAATGGAGAGTAGTTCTATGTTAAGAAAGGCATTAGGAAGGACGAGGAACTTAAACCGACGACGACGAAAGTTGCGGAAGAAACCCAGTCAAACAGATGAGACAGCTAGCTAGTGCCAACACTTAACGGAATTTTACGTGAAAAAAGAGTGAAAAGATAAAAAAAAAAGCAAAACTTGCGTATGCCTCGTCAAGTATTTGCGGAATTGGCCGATTTTAACGGTTTTAAACTTTATCGCTTGGTGCAGTCAAAATTTCTTCCACGTCCGCCATGTTTTTTCAAAATAATTTTGACGTGCTCACCCTTAATTGCATCAGAGTTAACCCTACAACCCGAGATAAATCCGGTGGAAACTTTCACATGAAAGCAAAGATATCTAAGGGACACGAGACATCTTGGCCTCACGTGAACGATCACGCATTTGGTCCAGGAGATGTATAGGAAACATGGACATTTCGGGGACCCAAGATATCCCTACCCACCAAGGTATCTCGCCCCACATGAACAGTGCCTTAGTTATTGATTTCCAATTCTTTTTACTTTGAGGTTACCATGTCATCAGGAGTCCTTTCGGTGGAGCTGAACCGATACTATAATCCCAACAACAGAGACAGCAATGGGAAATGCTGCGACTGGTGGAGATGCACATGTCATCCTTATTTTCAACTAAGTTTCCGAAACAGAAAAATCGAGACAAAGTCTTTTAAAAGTAAATGAATAAATTTCAGAAAAGGAGATTCTTTGTCCGCGGAAAATAAGTTCAGGAATCCAGTGCGTTTCATATTTCAACAGTGGCGAGTAAGTATAACGATTAAAAACAGAATTGATAAGTTTTATCTTCTCTGCTCGATTGCACTGCTTCAAGTTCCCTACTAAATATCAAATGTCTACCAAGCAAGAAATAAGGACAGTAATGAACTTCTTTTTACCTATTTGATACGTTTTATTCCAAGTAAGAATCATAAGAACTGTTTCAAGTTTCAAGATGAGACATTTTTTCATGTTTCCTGAGGGTAAAATGGTAAACTCATTTGACTTTCATGTCTGAAAACCAGCTGTTGTTCGGGCGGTTCCAGAGTGTCTGAAGAAGTGTTATTCATTCCAATGGTATTAACGAACGTTTTTCTTTCGTTTAACCCTTCGCAGTTACTGCTTTTGGCTTGGGCTTACTTTTCAAATTTTAAATTTTGCTCTAGTTTGCGTCATTCCATTACAAGTTAATGATTTTGTGAAATTAAGGCGGATTAAAACATTGGCTTGTATCCTATATTCCCAAGGATTATAGTTCACGTCTTTTCTTCATTTCTTTATTTAACAATTACAGTGCTCAACCTTAATTTTTTCACAAACTAGTCCCTGGGCTAGTGAAGCTTAAAATTTAGCAGCCAAAAGGCATCACCTGATAACCAAGTCCTGAATTATATCAGTACAATATCAACTGACTTTTTTATTAGTTCCTAGATTTTGTTAAATTAATTTTGTTTGCAAGCAATCATAAAATTTTACAACGTTGTAATAGTTTTTTGCACCCGTATATTTGATTTATTGGTGAGGTTTAAACAATCAAGTGTAGCTTGTCTTTAGCCTTTTGATTGTCCATGAGGGATTACGGAAAAAAGAAGATATTCATTGAGGAGTTTAAAGTAAAACTATATGCTGACTGATAGCGGGAAAATAACATAAAATAAAATAAAATAAAATGCAAGATTAACCATACAATGAAACTATCATGATTGGTAGGATAACAGTTTATTGATCGAATTAATATACATTTCTCAACTATTGATCAATGGAATCTTAATATTTCTTTACATATCTTTTCAAAACCTCTTCTAATAGGATTAGCCCAGTGACTAGTAGTTACTTTATTAGTCCAAATTTTGCTAGTCCTGGACTAGTGGACTACCAATAAGTTCGAGCACTGAATTATTCGCCCGAAAGCGAAGTGAATATTGTAGAATAATGCCCGAGACTAAGTCGAGGGAATTATTTAATATTGGCTGAGCCTGATGCGAATAATTTTGTTTTAGTATAATCACACAAGTGATTAATTTTAGGAGAATCACACAGGTGATTATTTGAAAGGAAGTAATGAACTAGCACTTTTAAAATCTCCTCGGTAACATTTGCCAAGGTAGCTACCACCTTGCTTCTGAATCTTCACTGTAATATTCATCTGTTGGTGATTATCGAGATTTACGACGTAATTTTCTGCCCAATCTCCACGCGGGGCTTTTCTGTAATCACCGGTGTAATTATACTAAATGTTCGTGTTTTTATCTAGCGTAGGCAGATAAGAGTATTGGCTTGCGTCGTTTATTTCCGTGGGGTTTCTTTTTTAACTCCAACCCTGTACAAATCAGCATTAATCCGTTTGTTCCTCTGTCTTTTTCTCCCCTTTTCAGTTTCTTGATCTACGTTGAGAATAGCAAATGACCTTCAGTAACATTTTCATCGCATTACCAAGTTTGTTATTACGTTTTTAATCTTATTAATTATTTTGTGGTCACCTTACTTTTTTTTTACTTATAATAATATCACTCATTGTATATCGTATTGGTTTACATTCCGACAAAGTGACTTCGCTCAAAGTTTCAGTATCATTCTCTCTTAAATTTTGCCAGTTCATTCACCCTCTTGGCTTTTTAATTTCATTTGAATTTATAATGACCCGGAAATAGTTACCACTCATTAAATTATATAATTTATAATGACCCGGAAATAGTTACCATTTATTAAATTATATAATTTATAATGACCCGGAAATAGTTACCACTCATTAAATTATATAATTTATAATGACCCGGAAATAGTTAACACATTAAATTATATAATTTATAATGACCCGGAAATAGTTACCACTTGTTAAATTATATAATTTATAATGACCCGGAAATAGTTACCACTTATTGACCGAGTGTGGGGCTTAACGACTTAAACGTGCAAAAACAGAGGTCCGATATTTCACTAGTACAGACCCAAGAAGCGAGGTCAATCAGTAGTTTATTATGTGACTTTACTGAAATATCACTGACCAGAGCAAAGATACAAAACGTCAAATAGATTTGCAATTGTGTCGTTATTTCTTATATAATTTCTTCACCGACTTTACTCTACATGGTCACTTTTCCTTTTCTGATTCTTCGTCCTACATTTCCACTTCGTATTTTGCCAAGAATTTTAAGTTTTATTCGACACAAGCTAGGCTTTTTTAAGTTTTCTTTTCTGAGCGAAGAATACGAGAAATATCCGACCGCTTACGAACCAATCAAATGGCAGGATTTCTGTCTTCGGACCGCTCGCTGCATACCAAAGCCATATGATAAAATCGGGATTATTACCACGATAACTGTGCCTATTATCGCGTGACATGATCATTTAGTTTCGAGCTGACAATTTATTTTGTCTATTGTCCTTACTTAAAATGTTGGCTTATTATGGTTATTGACTTCACTAAAATCCTCAGGTTTTTCTCGTATACTCCGGATTCCTCCACCAATAACACTGGACAGTGGCGTTTAGTAATCAGGCCGATGTTTTTGTCGGGGCACAAGATGTACTGACAAACCATATAAAACATGCTCTTGTAGTCTACGTTAATACTATGTCCATTAACTTCATGGACATAGTGGTGACGTAGACTTGTTACACGGACTACATTCGTGTAACATTTTCTTTTCTCTTCATTTTTTGAAATTACTATGTCTACAGTTCATACGAAAACATTGCATCAAAAGCGAGAGAATATCAGGATAAGTACAAAGTAACAACGTAATAATCCATGTCGTTGAAGTAAATAAGAACGTACTTGAAAAACTCAAGTAAAAGTCAGAATCTTTGAAGTAATTAAAGGCAGTTTTGTATAAAAATGTTTGTTACTGCAAAATAACAAAATATCCCTCAGGTATTTCGCCAATGATGTACTGACTGCAGGGTCTGAAATTTGCGGTGTCGCTAAAATTTTGTTTTGGGTACTAAACTCTGTTTTACTTGTACCCCGACAGGATACCCCAAAATTTTGAAAATCGAGATAATGGTAAATCTCCGGTGGCCTCTCGATAGATTTGTCGATAAATAGCTACAGTACTAGTCGCCATCTAGGAAATTGAGGGAAAGACCTGAGGTACAAGGTTGCAGTAGTTGCCTGCATGGCAAGCGTATATCCGTCGACGAATCGTGTGATATCTTTACTGGTGGAAGAGTAATCAATTCAAGTTAAGCAAGTTAGTATTATTGTGTTAAACATTGAATTGGTCTTGCAATTAGCTGAAACGGTGACTGAACTGGATTGGGTGTGATGGACAGTCACACTGACAGAAAATCATGTTAAGTAGTATTCAGATGTGGAAACTGGATTCTCAGGGAAATACTAAAACTTTGAACCCTGGTATCCCGGCGGGATGCTGAAAAAAATTTTAAATTTCAAACGCTGGTGACGGTTTAATCGGATCTACCGACTGACTTGGAATGATCGTGGCTGGAGGGCCACGGGCCTCCCGGCGCCCTTCCGGGTACCCCACTGACACTGGGCCCACGAAGGGGCCTTTACTACACCTCTGGGGAGAACAGCTTAGTTAACTGATTTGGTGATCCAGATTGAAGGTCCACTTTTTGCCAATGTTTTTCTCTCCCACCATGAACAAAAGTGGTTAGGTAATTGTCCGACTCAAATTAAATCTGCATATTATAAGCGTTATGTTGACGATTCTTTTATTTTATTCAAGTCAAAAGACCACATCATTCCTTTCCTTAATTTTCTTAATTCTCAACATCCTTGCATTAAGTTTACTTACGAAGTTGAAACTGACAACACACTACCTTTTCTTGACATCAATATTTGCCGCTCCATTGGTTTCTTCCTCACATTGGTTTATCGTAAGCCAACATTTACTGTGCTATTTACTAATTTTGAAAGTTTTTTACCCATAACTTACAAAAAAGGTCTTATTTATTCACTTATTTTCCGATACTTTAACCTAAGCTCTTCTTATATTTTGTTTCATGAAGAATAAAAAAACTCAGGAAGTTTTTGAAGCTAACAGCACCTAAATTGTCACTGTCCTTAGTCTTACCCTATACTGATATTATTCATGGTTTTCAAATTCGACAACAAGTCACGAAATTATTCTCATCAGCCTTTCGCTATATTCATCTTCATGTTGTCTTCCAACCCACTTGTCGTATTTCTAACCTTTTTTGTTTCAAGGACAGATTACCCTTTAGACTTAGATCGTTTGTGGTATAGAAAGGTTCGTGTCGATGCTGCCAGGCGTCGTATGTAGGCAAAACTTGCCTTTCATTACACATCAGAATCTCCGAACATATGGGTATTTGGGTCCTCAGGGGAAAAGCTTTCTCACACACAACACTCGCAAGTGTCTTAGCACATCATAAACAAACCGGTCATGATATTTCTTTTGATGATTTTTCAATTTTATCTTCCGCTTCGTCTCATTTAGATGTTCTCCTACGAGAAAGCTTATTAATTTCTAAACTAACCCCCTCTCTTAACGCTAACATTAGATCTTTTCCTTTGACACTCTTTAATTATTTTATTCCGCTCTGTTTCATCATCTCTGACTAACTGCACTGTCTCTACCGTTTCTCTCCACCATACTTATTAACATTCCTTTCCCATGCCATCACCACCACCTAGTTATGTAGCAGCTATTTAAGCTTGATCAATACTTTGTAAATCATTACGCTCCGAAGATGTTACTTGTTTAGTAACGAAACATTAGCAAGAAAGTTCGTTTTTTTTTCATATTATATTTCCGTCATGGTTTTATTAAAAGCTATCTGCTGGGTCATCATATTCTTAACAAGATTACTTCACATATCTTTTAAAAAAGAATTAAAAAAAACAGGAACAGAATGATAAAAAAGAGGTTAAAGGAAATTGGGGGACCTTTGAAAGGAGGGAAATGACAAAGCTCTTCTTATTGGACTCCAGCTATAAAGTTCCGGTATATTTACATCCAGCATCAAGTTTTCATCCAAAATCCTCAAACACTTTTTAATTTGTACTTGATATGTCTTTTCTGAATTTCTTTTTATCATTATTATTTGTTGCACATGTCTTTTTTTTTTATTTGTACCTGTCTGTATAAGCATTCAATTCTATATGGTATACGTCATTTGGCAAGTAATGAACAATCCATAATCTGCACCAAAATGATTAAGATGTTGTTTTCATATTTAGGCTGGCGAAGAGCTCCACGTTGAAATTTTGGATTCGGACACTCTTTACGATGACTTGATTTACCAAGGGAGTAAAATCCTTCTACCTAATGCTAACCACTCAGAATCTTCAGCAACTAGCTATCAGCTTGACTTTCTCAATGAAAATATATCTTTATTTTTAAAGTCACGGTCAAAATATTTTGCGACAACGATTACCTAGTCCCCGACTGTGCCCAGAAATGCCAACCAGGCAACACTTCCACTGGTCATTATGACTGTAATTATAAAAAAGGTTTAAAGATCTGTCATCCAGAATATTATGGAAATAACTGCACGACACATTGCAAAGAACGTAATGATTTTGGTGGACATTACTTATGTAATAAGACAACTGGCTTAAAGATCTGTCATCCAGAATATTATGGAAATAACTGCACGACACATTGCAAAGAACGTAATGATTTTGGTGGACATTACTTATGTAATAAGACAACTGACTCAAAGATCTGTCGTCCAGAATATTATGGAAATAACTGTACTACTCAGTGCAAGGAACGTGATTATTATGTTTATGATTCATGTCAGAAGAAAAAAGGTAGTAAGAAATGGTTCTAATGATTTTTATTTTAGAAAGTAATTTGCCTAACTAATTTTAATATAGTAAAACTCTGCCCATTACATTTCTGAATTATCCTCAAGATAAAATGAAGGGAGAATATAATTAACATTCAGATTAACTGGCAAAGCAAGGGTATGCAAACCCGGAGATTGGAGTCCGTATCCCGCTCAAGTCGACTTTCCTTGATGACTTTAGCAGTGTACGTTTATCGTGATAATCCTTCTTATTGCCTGAAGGTTAATTCTGAAGTAGATTGGAAACACTGCACATCCACACAGACAAGCGTTAAGTTGTCGCGACAATCTCTCGTGCTGCAAAAATGGATTAAGTATAGTCTAATTACCGAAACCGAGGAAACTACGTTGTCTGTTACCTTACTTAGTTCATGACCACAACGGCTTCATACAGAATGTAAGACTGTAGTACTATTTGATTTAAGTATTAAAAACAAAATTGATTTTCATCATTCTGTATAACATATATGAACTAATTAACATTAAGTAGAAGTTACTCTGTGATTTTAAGAACCGCAATACTTTAAAGAAAACCGAGGTGATCATAAACTAAACCGTGCTATTGTTCCCATTTGACTCGATGCGTGTTCCTATCCCGCTCAAGGCAACCTTTAGTTATTTATAGCAGAGTTGGTTAATCATGATATTTTTCTCTTCCCTCCATTAATTTAGTAAAGTTTATCTAACTGACTGTATTATTTCCTTCACTTCTATTCCTAATTGCACTTGAGTCTAATTATATCATTGCCCTTGGCAAAATAAGCATTCCTAATCTTAAACTCACATCTAGTCAGTATTGCACGTTTGCAGTGGCATGACGAGGACGCGCTATAACATGGCTAGGAAACAACATATCGTCTTACCTAAGATTCAGGATAAACCCGGCTTTTAAAGGGCTTTTTACACGTGTGATTTTGTGCCTTGCGATTGACATCTTAGAGTATGTGTTTAATTGACGAGAGCGTCGAGGACAAACTTGAACCAATCATAAGCAGATATCTTCCTAAATAGACTGTCATGGGTTTATTACATACACCAGGATGACAATTGCAATGTGCAAAATGCAACGTGTAAACCGGCCTTGAGACTGCAAGGCTCCCGCATCCAAAATGAATCTTAAATCAGTTCTATCGCTGAATGGCCGGTTCCCCCTTTAATTGAAGCAAATGTCTTTCCATTCACTTTAAGAACTCAATGTTTGCATGAAAATGAAAAAAACCGCAAAGTCTCCTTGTAGTTGTATCCAGCTGACGTAATAAGTGGAAGTGGCCAGTAGCCAATCAAAAGGATATTTGAATTCACCACTCCCATTGAAATTTAACGAGCTCTCTAATCTACGCAGTTAACAGACCGGCTTTTGGCAGCTTTTTAAAAGGCAGATGTATAGCTGGAGCGTAGGTTGTTTTATATCCCCCAAAGACACCTTGACCGCGTTTCATTTTATTCCCATTGTACTATGCATACAAATCAAAAGACAGTGTGTTTAAAGGGGTTAATCGAAAATTTTCAGCAATTAAATAGAATGCGCCTTGTACACTAATCGCTACAAACCATTTTTCGCACCTGTTCATATTGTTTAGGTAAACCTTGGTTTCGTCGAACTTTTCCTTCACTTTTGCAAGAGAAACAGTCACCGTTGTGAGAGAGTGCGACAATCACGTCATCAAGATATGCGGGGTTTCTCTGCATCACAGATAGGTCAGGGTTTCGGATATCTTTTCCACTCCCGTGTTTTAGAACGCCCTGGATGAGAACAATCGCTATCGGAACTCAAATTGTCCTATAATTTTTTTCTATATGGAAATACAGAAACTATAACAATATCCCAAATTACATGAAATTTATCCCTCTGAATGTTGTCACACTGTTTTTCAACTTGGCACTGGAGGAGGAGGTATGTAACTAAAGCTTGTCCCTAGGCGTCGATAATGCTCACTACGCCATAGTATGAATAGAAATTTTTTCATGATAACCTGACACTGCCGAAGTCGAACTGAAAAATGTTGACTCGAGCGGGATTTTAGCTCGCACCTTCGGGAAACTGGTCCACCGCTCCACCTCTTGAGCTATCGAAGGCACAGGGATTGTAGGCGAGTTTTTATCCAACTTAAGCTTACGATATATTCTCGCGACAACTTAACGCTTATCTGTTCATGTATGTCTCTGAGGATGATTCTGAAATAGAGTTGAAACACTGCACATCCTGTCATGGATAAGCGTTAAGTTGTTTCGAGAATATCTCGTGCACTTAAGTTGGAATAAAAACTAGCCTCCAATCCCTGTGGGCTTGATAGCTCAAAAGACAGAGTGGCGGACTGGTATCCCGAAGGTGAGAGTTGAAGTCCCGTTCGAGTCA
>JASJOG010000462.1:0-157866 GCA_030142905.1 Heliopora coerulea
GGTGCGTTTTTTGGACGATGTTTTTTCTCATTTGGCTTCACGGGTAGGAGAGCTTACTCGAGTTTTGAATTTTGTTAATAGTTACCATCATTGTATTAAGTATTCTTGGGAATGGTCAACCAAGAGGCTTTCGTACCTGGATGTAATGATTTTGGTGGGAAAATGGAAAGATTTTGATGTGTATTCTACGCCATCGGATACACATCAGTATTTGCATTATGGGTCGTGTCACCCGACGCATGTTAAGGAGGAATTCCCCTATGGTCAAGCTCTTAGGATGAAAACGTATATGTAGTCGGAAAGAAACTTATAATAGGAGAATAGAGATGGTCCGAGGAATTTTGAAAAAAGGGGTTTTAGTAAAGTTTTTGTGGATTCCCAATTTAACAAGGCCAAAAGGATCTCTAGAGATAGTCTACTGTGTGAAGAAGAGAGAAAAGGAAAAAGAGAGGAATATGACTCCATTAGTTATGACTTTCCATCCAGCCTTATCGGGGGTAGGAAAACTTGTTGATTGTCTTTGGCTGATCTTACAGGCGTCGGATGGGACGGCTAAAATCATTTAGTGAAAAACCTAAGATAGTGTTGCGGAGGCGAAAAAATTGAGAGATAGTTTGGTGAGGGCAAGGGTTAGGATGGGAGATATAGAGGATAAAGAATGAGGAAATGTGGGTAAATCACGCTGCCAGATTTGCAACTTTGTAGAGGAGGGAAGTAGTTTTGAGGATGGTCGGGGGCATATGTATTATATAAATTTTTGCTTTGATTGCGATTCGGCAGGGGTTATTTACTTATTAAATTGTAAGAGATGTTCAAAAATATACGTGGGTAGTAACAGTTACATCCTTTCGAAAGAGGTTTAGTAACCATAAAAGTAGCTTGAAACCGGTTTGGAAAAGGTCAGAGAGGGATTGCGGGTGAGCATTTGTATGGTCATTTTTTTGAAGAAGGACATAAGGATATTGAAGATATTCAAGTGAAGATAATAAACCGTACGGATGTTAATGACCCTACGTACAGAAAAGGGTTTTGGACTTATAAATTAGATACCTTTGTGCCGAAAGGTTTGAACCAGAGGGACTTCTCATTTTAATTGTAAAGATTTTTTTTTGGTATAAATAGGGGATACTTACTTTGTACTCTGTATCCTTGATAAAGGGGCAGCGCCCCGAAACGTTGGAGAGGCAAATAATGATTTTAATCTGTGATGTTTAATAAATATTTTTAAAATCTGGGAGTGGGAGGTGTTTGATTTATATATATATATATATATATATATATATATAATGGCAATTGAGAATTCCCTGGTCTTAGAGTGACTATTTTATTATATGTAGTTATATAAATAGTTTCATTGACACTAATCTTAACTCAAATTCTAACCATAATCTCAACTGTAATGCTAGCCATAACCTCGCCCTTAGCTTTAAATCAGTTTTAAATCAAAAGTTTAAGTTCTGATTTTGGACGAAATGGGCACACACAACCAAACTTGACCTAGGTGTCTTGGTCACGTGCTTCGAAAAGTCCAATCAGATTTCACAACCTGTATAATGTGTGACATAAGTCATAAGGGATATCTGCATTCTCATTTCTGGGAGCTCCCGTTTACAGGGAAACGAGAGTTGAGAGTTCTATGGTTTAGAAGTGTCGTTATCGTGGTTTTTATTTAGCGCGTGTGGTAACATTTGAATGGCCGGGGTATATGCAGAGGGAATGGCTTCCGTTGAAGAAGGATACGACGATGAGCGCTTCGAAAGTCCTGTTCCCCAGAATCTCCATTGCGCAATTTGTTTGAATGTGCTGAGGAAGCCCATGCAATGTGTTAGGAATGAACATTTCTTCTGTCAACAATGTATAACTCGTCACTTACAAGGAACGCCGAGATGTCCAACTTGTATTGAACCATTGACATTACAAACATTACGACCTTCAAGACTTGTTGCAGACTGGTTATCACAGTTGAGGATTCATTGTGATAATGCCGACAGAGGATGTCCTCACGTTGAAAAGCTGGAAATGCTTGAAGCCCATGTTGCACAGTGTGGGTTTAGTCCAGTGCAATGTTCAAACGATGGTTGTGAATTTATGGTTAATAGGAAAGATCAACGAAACCACGAGATAAATAATTGTAACTTTCGTAAGGGAAAATGTGAAGTTTGTGGGGAAGAAGTCACTTATGGGAAACGACTATTGCATTGTTATGTGACTAGGACGGATTTTAATAAAATGAAAGATGAAATGTCCGGCATGAAAGAAATAGTTACAAGTCTCAGCAGAGAACTGACACGTCATATGGCTGAGATGAGAGACAAGATGGGCGAACTGAAGGAGCAGATGGTTGGTATGAACAAACCGATGAATGATTTGAAACAAGAGATGAGCGATGTGAAGAAAAAAGTGCATAAAGTTGAAGAACAGTTAAAAGGTCGGTATTCTCCCCCTGGTTTGCATTTCGGTTGTTTAGTAGAGAACTGGAACGTGAAAAACGATATTATTATTGCTGGAGGGAGTGGTCTCCAGTCAGTTGAAATGTTCAGCTGGACAACAAGACAGTGGACTCACCTCCCACCAATGACGTCAGTACGTGTCCGTTCATCGTCGTTTGTCCATGAAGATCAAATGTTTGTTTGTGGAGGATGGATTGATGACAGTATTGAGGTATTGAACTTGAAGGAACAAGGTGCACAATGGAAGAACTTTATCGCCAAGTTACCACAGGAGTGCGGACATACCACTGCAGTTCATGAAAATAACTTATTTATTTTTGGAGGTTACATTGGTTTTGAGACAGTTAATGATATCTATAAAGTAAGTTTGGTTTCTCCTTATTCTTCCCAGTTAGTTTGTCACATGCCAGAACTAAGAACATACCATGGTGCACAATGTTTTGGTGACAAGGTTGTCATTGTTGGAGGAACAACAACAGTTTATCCAAGTGATTATCTTGACACAGTGTTATTATATGATATTACTAACAACTGTTGTCAAACTCTGGCTCCATTGCCTTTTGCTGTCTGTGCCATGGCAACTGTTGCCTGGAAAGACAACATTATCATTATTGGAGGATGTGACAAGAACAATAAAACATTAAACACTGTTGTAGTTTATAATATAACAAATGGAAAGAGTACAATGTTACCAGCAATGAAACATGAGAGATCAGGATGTAGTGCAGTGATCACAGGAAATGTTATTGTTGTCATGGGAGGGAGAGGTGAGAGAGGAGAACATCTTAATTCTGTGGAATGTTTTAACATTCATACTTATACCTGGGAAGAACTTCCCACAATGAAAGAGAAAAGATGTTATGCAACTGCAGTTGTGAAAAGTATTAGTTGATAGGTTAAAGGAATTGTTTTGGAATGAACACAGACTTTGGTATGAAATAAGTTTTATAAAATTAATTCAAGTATGTTGAGTGTAAAACAACAGTTTAATGTTGAGTGAAAGTGAGTGATTACTTGTTTAAAAAATTTGGAAAATTAAGAATATTAAAAGATTAAAACTGGGAGTTTGAACCTAACATAGAAAATGTGGAAAATAAATAATGAAGAGAGAGTTAAATCATAAAAAAAATCATGTCAGATATCTTGGTAGACAATTTATGTAATGTTTTGTTTACTTAAACTGTGTGAGTCTAGCAGTAAATAATTTAAATCCAGTACAGTTGTTGTTATAAATATCTGTGTAATGTTCAAGCTAGGTCAGTTCAATCACTGAAGTTGACAGCCGTGCCATAAGTTTTTACTACAGACCGACTAGTTTTGGCGGGAAAATTTCCGGGTTGACTTGAAGATAAACAAACGAGATTCTGGTACGTTTTACAGAAGATTTATAAAAACAAACTTGAAGAAAAGAAGTTGAATGTTCTCAACGACAATTTTAACCAGAAAACTAAATGAATAGATGCAAAAAATACACGAAATAATAGGTAAAAACAAGCAAGTAAACCTAACCCGTTAACTCACGAACACAAAGCTTCGTTAAAAGCGATGAAGAATGTAACCAAAAGCCATATAATAAATTCCTTATTGATCTCGTTTGTTCGGTCTGTACGGGAAAGTATTTGTCCGTCGGTCGGTCTGTTGTTTCCACTCATGTTGGTGGCATTTTTCTTTGATGTTTCTGCAAACCTGTAATGAAGTTGTGAAACATTTGACATTTATCGTAAGTATCAACACATTTGTTGATTGTATCACAAGTCAGCAGGTCAGAAACACACAGTTTTATTGATTTACATATTGTATGACAAAGTACAAATTCAAAAAGATAACGACTGGAAATATCTTGTGGAAACGCAAGTCAAACAAAGAATTTATCGCTGTAAATATGTTATATGATTTATTAAATTTTATATGAAGAATGCTTTTAATTTGTTGAATTTTCATTATACAAAGTATTTTTTATTACTCTCTTCAGAACTATCATAACTTGAATAGATTAATTTTAGGATTCATTTGATTTAGGTTTTTTAAGAAAATGAAGTAATTTTAGAAAATCTCAATTTCTGAATGGTACTAACACCACTTAAGCATATCATAGTGGAATAAAGATACAAAACATTTTAATCGTGTTATTTTTTCATGTCTTAAAGAGAAGTCAAACCACCTCTATAGTGAAATGTGTTTAGTTCTGATATGGGATTATTTCTGTTTTGAAATTGTGGCAAAATTTGTTTTTATTTCACAGTGGACAGCAAGGGTACATTTTATAAATTTATTTTGGCTAATGACATGTAATTTGAGCTCCTCAATGGTTCAATTTTTCATCTAACCTGAAGATTTATCGTAATGATTTAAAGTATTTTAAAAGCAACGAGTAACCCTTCCCAACATGTTCTGACCTGAAGACGGACACAAAATCCTAAATCTCGTCAGAAATACGTAAGTACATTTTAAGTATTTTTTTGACTTTCAGTGAGTTCTCTTCTTGTCTCTCGTTTATCATCACATGCAGTTGCTTTGAGAACTTAGCAGCACGTCATTTATATAATTGCACAAAAAATTACGAGAACACAAAAGGAAACAATGCACAAAAAGAAAAATGTTCATGCCCAGCAAGATGTCTCCCTTGATATATAAAATCATGTGTTAGCTGGAGTGATATAGTAGAGGCTGATCCTGCCAGAAAAGACTTAATGTCTTACGACGTAATCTAACGTAATGACTTGCAGCACAACGTAATTCAACGTCTGACAACAAGGTAACGTCTTGCAACTAGACGTAGCTTAACATCTCACAACATGACCTAACGCGACGTCTCAATGATTAGCTTCCTGTCTGTGAACTTGGTTTAACGTCTCACAATATAATCTGGAATAACCTCTGAAAAAGTAACCTCTAACGATATAACCTAGCATAACCTTTTACAACGTAACGTCTCACAATATAACTTAGATTAACCTCTTACAACGTGACTTAATATAATCTGGCATGGCCTCTTACAATGTGAATTAACGTCTTACAATATCATCTAGTATAACCTCTTACAACGTAACTTTACGTGTCACAGTATAACCTAGTATAATCTCTTACAACGTGACTTAACGTGTCACAGTATAACCTAGTATAATCTCTTACAACTTAGCTTAACGTCTCACAACATAACTTAGATTAACCTCTTACAACGTGACTTAACGTGTCACAGTATAACCTAGTATAACCTCTTACAACGTGACTTAACGTGTCACAGTATAACCTAGTATAATTTCTTACAACTTAGGTTAGCGTCTCACAACATAACCTCACGTAATTACTGACCCGCATCAAAACCTATTGTTTTCACTCGTCATTATATCAAATAGTGCAGAAAGCAAAAATATCCAAGTCGAGTTTGTAAAATTTTGCTCGTTCTATTCGCTGATACGATACAGAGAAAATATAATGTGTTTCGATGAAGGTCAATAATTATGATAGATAACCACTTCAGCACACAGCATTATTGGATATAATACAGGCAGCTGAGGCCATATCTAATAATAAGGCGTGCCTCAGTAATTATCGATTAAATAACGTCTCGCTACACATCGAAGCTTGACGTCTTACAAAATAACCAAATAAAATTTTCCTAAACGTTGCTTATCGTCTAACGAAGAAGCGCAACTAAACGTCTCAGATCTTGGCGTAACGCCTTAAGCTCCGTACACACGGCCAAGCTTTCTTAGATAATCTTTTCCTTGACAAGTTTAATTTGCTTGTGTGTACGACACAAATTGACAAGTTTTCCTTGACAAGTCGCATTTTTGAAAAGACGGCATGAACAACTTTTGAACAAGTCTCCTTGTGAAGGAAAACCAGGTCGTGTGTTGGGCGCTTTACACTGTAACGTAGTACAAGGTAACGGTACGAAACGTTACCTTTCAAAGCGTGACTTAAAGTTTCACAACGTAGAGCGATGTCGACAGAGTAATGTCGTAGTGATATTTCGAATTTATTACAAATTCGTCTTCAGACACAAACACACACTCGGTCTGAAGATGAATTTGTAATAAATTCGAAATATTACTACAACATTATTGTCTCGTCTTGTTTTCACTCAAATCTTGGGTTTCGAGATGTCACCCTTATTCGGAGTATGTTTCGTATTATACTTCTTAAAGTTGTCGACAGGCACTGGACATTAGTCAACGGCTTAAGATAGTTCTGGATCGCACACACTAATATAGGAGTTAGAAGTAGGTGGGGCTACATCACCCCAAATAATAGAAGTTGGGCGTGACCACCAATATTTGGTACAGTTGTTCTTTTTTATTAATCACTTCTCAGAATGCAGGAAATAGCGTTTCGAAGCCTCAGGAAATGAAAAATTTCCCAGGGGTGGATGCCCTTGGATCTCCTCTTGAAGTAGGTTGTGCTGCCCAATAATTACTTGGTTTCTATACCTCCGACAAAGTCTTCTTTTTACATTACTGGACACTCAAGTATGACTTTCTTTTTGGGAGGATTAACTGTCATTCATTTTTAAAACATAAGAGGGAAACCAGTTTTTATATTTGTTTACACTAAGGTATCAGAAGAATCCTTTGTACGGAAGTTTTTTTCAAGAAATTGGTCCATGTCTGATACTTCCCATGCAACTGGATAGCTCTCACCATTGTCTTTGTCCCAAGTCAGCCAATCCACATGTGATTCAAACTGCCAAATATGATAGCAAGATTTAACTTCCTTGGAGCCAAAGATAATATCTGTGCCACTTCCTACATAAAACCTAAAAACAAATGGATAAACATGTAGTTGACTTTACCTTGATCTCTTTTGTTCTTGCTTAGTAAGTTTACAGTTAGTCAATTTTTTTAGAATTTACCCCTTTCCACAGTAAGCTATCTGTTAATCTCAACTATTCAAAGGTGGTGTTAGGTGGTGGGATAGGAGATAACATGCACTGACCAGGGAAAGCCTAAACCCCTATTGAGAACAATTAATTTATCAAAGAACAAGAATTTTCACATCTACATTCAAAGGGTTCCATATGGTTGATGATTATTTTGAAATTCCAAAATTTTCTATAGCCCTTCTGGGAATCTATAGTCCCCCTGAAATTACTGTTCAGTAGCTGATGATTTAAGTTGGTGATGTGTGATTATCAACATTGTCAGTTGCTTTGCCTTATATTAAAGCTGACCTTTCTTGGCTCATAAATTTCACATCAACTTGGAATGTTATCCCTAACTTTGCTGCAGTTTCACCAATATATTTTGAATCATTCCAAGGAGATTCACTTCCTACAAATGAGAGCAATGAAGTGTTTGAACCAAATGTACACAATGAGGCATTGCCAGGGGATGCAAAATTAGGTGACCATGCTCAGTAAACTTGTGAGAAGCAATTTGTCAGATATTACAGTTTTGTTGTATCAATAATAATTTACCTTCTATTACTGACTGGAGCTTACTTTTACTGCTGATGATTTCTTGGCCACAAATTCTTAAGATATGCTTATCAGAAGGATCAGCCTTCCCAAATATAGATTTAATTCCTTAAAAGAACATTAGAACAAGAATAAAGTTGATTTACAATTCTCTGTTTTGCTACAAATGATTTTCTCTTTAATGTGCAAATTTTCTTACATTAACAATTAATGCTTGGAATTATGCCAGTAAAATGCCATCATTTATTATATCCCAGCTAACCCTGTTTATTTTGGATTAACATTCCTTAAAGAACCGTTTGTACAACACCAGAAAGTGCATCATACTGCGAAAATGAAACTGAATTGGTTTTTGTCTCTAACTTTGATTCCTAGTATTCTTTAATAATTGTAAAAGAATACCTGTAATTCTTAACAATTTATTTTTTTCCAAATCCTGGAACAAAATATAAAAAAAGCCAAATAAATCAACTTATTTAGAATTTGGCCCTGTTTAGTCTCACATGCCCATTTAGAAACACTTTGATCTAATTATTCAGTTAACAACATGAGAATGTTGAAACATTGAGACATTGAGGAGGCAAATACAAACATTATGATGAATTGTTGACCTTTCTTTCTGCACAACTAGTGGTAGAGGTTTGATGGCATGCAAGGGCCACACCCAGAAGTTAACCAAATCTTTCTTGATTAGTGTACAATTTACAGGGGAAATGTTGTATAAAAATTTAGTGATATGCAAGCCTCAAAATAACTCACAGATCTATGCCGGTCATTATGACCGGTAAAAAATGAAATTTACCGGTCGCTGATGATTTTCTACCGGTCGTTCTTATTTTTAGTTGTTAATCTTGTTGCCTCGATTTTGCTGTTATAAAACTTTTCCACTGCAAAACGTACATTTATTTAATTTGATTTAGTTTCTATCTACAACAGAGTAGAATAGAATAGATTCAATAGATCAATAGGGAAACCGTCATTTCTAAAGAGTAAAGAGAGACTAATATATATATAAAACAGAAAAATTTAAAAAGTTACTAAAAAGTGATAAATTTGTTCTTATGCTTACTGGGCACACAAGCTTACTTAGTCAGACTCTGACAGTGATTTAACAGTGACTTTTTTGTTAAAAATTTGCCGGTCATGTATGACTGGTAAGGGACAAAATTTGTCGGAAAAACTAAAAAATTTATTGGTCAATGACCAGTGACCGGCAGTTATTTCAAGCCTTGGTGATATGCTGGGGAGGCAGCTGTCACCATCTGAAAAAGGCAACGTCACTCAACTACTCTCCATGCCAGCCATCAACCAATCGTGCAATTTTACCCACCTATACACGGACCCGTTTGCTAACTCACTAGCTAATTATTTTTCTATGAACATTTCTTTCAACTTTACCAGACAAATATTGTGCTGCTTATCAGGCAATATTTGGAAAGCATTTTGAAAGCACTGTGTTAGCCGTGGACCTGCAATATTCAAGACAAACCAAAATATTTTATTTAAATGGATTCACTGACAAAAACCATATTATTGTATTTTAAGACACAAACAAATACACTTTGTTTTCATGATTTTTGTTTTCATGAATGTTGATCAGTTAGAGGAAGATGAAGATACGTTGTTTTTCATATTTCCTAAAATTTTCAAAAAATATAAAAATTGGAATGTGGCAAACCTATGTGCAATCTTGAAAATTTATTTAATTGCATGTGTCCCCACCCATCACCATATGACAATGTAAACTAATGTCATTGACTGTCTTGTTTGTAATTTTCATACTGGAATGAAAGAATAAAGATTATCTTACCCATCATTCCTTGAATTCTACTTACATCCTGTGTGGAAATTGCCTTTGAAACTGCACTGATAGCAAACTTAATAAAAAGAAATAATATCATTCCTTGCACTTTGTGAAGATCTGTTACTGATAACTGTTAGACAAACATTTTCAAGTGGCTTCATTTGACATCATGTTTCTCTGTACCAATACTGTAAACTTTTCACCTGATCCAAAAAAGGTCAATTAAAATTTCTCTTTCATCATAAAAACAAAATTTCTTTTGAGTATAGTTAGAGGAAATCCAGTGGTATTTTGCATGGATATACAATAATGTTAACATTGAATTAAGTTGTATATCCATGCACCAAACTGTCATTTGATTTGATATACAAGAAAATGTCTGATTACACTATAACATATCGTATGTGAATTACTGTAAATTGGTAGGCCAGTATCTCAACCACTCAAATTATATGTAAAAGCACCCCATTTAACATTATTTCTTGTGTGTACCTGAACACAGATCCAAGAATTCTTGATTTTTAAATGGTGTGCTGAAATAAATAATAGAACATGAATTTACTTAGCTTTATCTATAGTCAGTTGCAAGATAATTTAAAACTGGTGTAGTATGCTGTATATGATTGCATAGGTATGTGTAAATTGGTGTGGCATAAGATAGTAAGAAATGGTGTGTTATGGCATTTTGTGGCAGTATTGCTACAGGAGGAAATTAGAGCACAAATGCTACCATGCTTTTACCAGTGATGATATTGAGCATTCTATATTTTCATACCAAGTCTGTAACCTTCGTGGTACTCATCACTGGTGTATATATATTTATATATAATTTTTATATATATAATTCGTATATATATATTATATGTATATTTATATACATATTTATATATATATATTTAATATTAATCTTACTAGGGAAGAAATTAAGGCGCTTCGGGATTAGAAGAATTATAGGGATGTTGTATATTAATCTGCGGATAAATGTTCGGCGGTGCCCAGGCCCAATTTACCAGCCATATTTCAGGATTTTCAATCTCGGCAGAGTGCAAAACAAAATATACATGCTCAGTAGAAACTGGAGGGGTGTTTCAACACAAAAATTACACAAAAAGTGTCAGTGATAACCAAAAAGTAAATTTTTACATTTAGATTGACGCTTTTGACAGAATAAGTACATTTTTTATGATACATTGACAACAGTGTGTTTGAATTCAGCGTCATTGTGAATACACCAGTCAGAATCAAGCCATCAGTTTTGAACATTTTACACTATAAAACTAATAAAAGACTCAAATAATTAATTAAATATTATTTCAAAATTATTTACAAAAATATATCTACAATTCGGTTAACTATGATGCAAAAGAAAGCAAGGATCTTTACAAAATGCCAAGTCACATTGCGCGCACTTGTAACTGGTCTCCGGCCATCGTCCCTTCGGAGTTCGTCTTTCAACCTTCTTACAATACACGCACTGCTTCTTCCTTCTATCAATTTCCACGGTGAAGTGTTTGTTTGCATTCTCTGAAGCGACGGTTATACAAGCAGCTGCTTGTAAAGTCCGCTTAACAGCAGAAGGACTGCAAAATCCACCGATCAAATCTTTCGCCAATTCAACCCGGAAATCCAGTGATGATCTCGGGTTTCGTCTTCGAAGTTCCTTTTCCAAAATATACGCATTACCAATGGCAAGATCCAACAAAAAGTAAAATATATACTTGTACCACTTGTGCGAAGTACTTGCAAGTGAATAATATGAACGAAATTGATCAGAAACATCAACACCGCCCATATTATTGTTGTAGGTTACAATTACTTGAGGTTTATTTACAACTTCTGGCTCAGGGGTGTTCCTTTGCCGACGCTGAACGGGAACACCAGATTCCTTCGGACAGGCGTTGGTTGAAAGAGCAGACGGATTTTCTGGGGGCTGGAAAGTAGGTCCCGTGGGAGAAACAAACGCTTCAACTCTGACGTTGCTCAAAGATGAACTCCAAGGTTGAGACGTGTCTGATCTTTCACCATCACTTTCGTCGCTTTCTTCATCATCTGACGCAGAAGTAAGGTCTTCAAAATCTATATCAGAGATATCTCCTGGATTTTCAAATCCAAAGAAGTCTTCTTCTTCATCAGATTCACCAAAAACATGGTGTAACTGTTGTTGTTCGATGACTTCCCATGCGGCCATGGCGGACATGGGGCGTGAAATTATTCACGCGAAGGAAAACCCTCTCTGGAGCTTTGAAAATATACGTAATTATGCGCACAAGCTGAAAAGTGATTGGTTAATACTCTTATAATTATTCAAAACAGAAAAGAAGACAAAAAAACTAAAACAGGGAGGAGTAGGTGAAGCGAAAGTTATGATATTTTTGCGGCCGGTTTCGGGCGGAGTGGTAAATAAAGGGTTAAAGGAATATAGGGAAGAGGTTTATGCTCAATTAGGGAAGTCAGAGGTTTATAAGGAGGTGGATAATAACCCAGTTAAGGATCTAAACGAGAAAGTTATTACCAAATTAAAGGATTTAAAAGATAAGGGGATGATTTGTGATGAGAATCGGGCATACTTAAAGCCAGAGA
Organism: Heliopora coerulea; assembly: GCA_030142905.1. Lineage (NCBI taxonomy): Eukaryota > Metazoa > Cnidaria > Anthozoa > Scleralcyonacea > Helioporidae > Heliopora > Heliopora coerulea. The sequence continues at coordinate 12,254 of JASJOG010000462.1, forward strand.
AGGAAGATAAAATTGGTAGATTTTATCTTCTTCCTAAAATCCATAAGAGATTACATAAAGTAACCGGCAGACCAGTGGTGTTGAATAGTGGAACAGCCACGGAAAAGATTTTGGAATTGCTGGATTTTTACTTACAACCAGTGGTTAAAACGCTACCCTGCTATGTTATTAAAGATACTACCATTTTTTTATGTCGTCTGAAGGAAGTGGGTGATATTCCAGGAGGTGCTATTATTTGTAGTATGGATGTAGTGGGTCTGTATCCACACATCCCTCATGATGAGGGCTTGGAAAGTATGAGGTCGGTTTTAAATGAATATAATAGGAGTATAGGTATTGATTGGGAATTGGCAGTGGAGGATTTGATAGATTTGGCAGAATTGATTTTAAGAAATAATTAATTTGATATTTGAGGATAAAACGTACCATCAGATATTGGGTACGGCTATAGGTACTAAGTTTGCACCTTCCTTCGCTAATATTTTTATGTCGAATTTGGAAGAGAGAATGATTAGTGAATATGACCTGGATCCTTTAGTTTGGTGGCGTTTTTTGGACGATGTTTTTCTCATTTGGCTTCACGGGTAGGAGAGCTTACTCGAGTTTTTGAATTTTGTTAATGATTATCATCATTGTATTAAGTATTCTTGGGAATGGTCAACCAAGAGGCTTTCGTACTTGGATGTAATGATTTTGGTGGAAAATGGAAAGATTTTGACTGATATGTATTCTACGCCAACGGATACACATCAGTATTTGCATTATGGGTCGTGTCACCCGACGCATTGTTAAGAAGGGAATTCCCTATGGTCAAGCTCTCAGGATGAAACGTATATGTAGTCGGAAAGAAACTTATAATAGGAGAATAGAGATGGTCAAAGGGAATTTTGAAAAAAGGGGATTTAGTAAAGGTTTTGTGGATTCCCAATTTAACAAGGCCAAAAGGATCTCTAGAGATAGTCTACTGTGTGAAGAAGAGAGAAAAGGAAAAAAGAGGAATATGACTCCATTAGTTATGACTTTCCATCCAGCGTTATCGGGGGTAGGAAAAGTTGTTGATTCTCTTTGGCCGATCTTACAGGCGTCGGATGGGACGGCTAAAATCTTTAGTGAAAAACCTAAGATAGTGTTGCGGAGGCGAAAAAATTTCAGAGATAGTTTGGTGAGGGCAAGGCTTAGAATGGGAGATATAGAGGATAAAGAAATGAGGAAATGTGGTAAATCACGGTGCCAGATTTGCAACTTTGTAGAGGAGGGAAGTAGTTTTGAGGATGATCGTGGGCATATGTATTATATAAATTTTGAGCTTTGATTGCTATTCGGCAGGGGTGATTTACTTATTAAATTGTAAGAGATGTTCAAAAATATACGTGGGTAGTACAGTTACATCCTTTCGAAAGAGGTTTAATAACCATAAAAGTAGCTTGAAACGGTTTGGAAAAGGTCAGAGAGGGTTTGCTGGTGAGCATTTGTATGCTTATTTTTTTGAAGAAGGACATAAGGGTATTGAAGATATTCAAGTGAAGATAATAGACCGTACGGATGTTACTTACCCTACGTATAGAGAAGGGTTTTGGACTTATAAATTAGATACCTTTGTGCCGAAAGGTTTGAACCAGAGGGACTTCCCATTTTAATTGTAAAGATTTTTTTTTTGTATAAATGGGGGATACTTACTTTGTACTCTGTATCCTTGATAAAGGGGCAGCGCCCCGAAACGTTAGAGAGGAAAATAAAGATTTTAATCTGTTAGGTTTTTTAAATGTTTTTGAAAGCTGGGAGTGGGAGGTGTGTAACGTTTGCATTAAACAGACTGCTTCCGGACAGTATGTAAGTGTAACAGGATATGCGTAAGGGGCAGAGTGAGCCTGAGCTTGAGTGATTAAGGTTGTGATTGTAAAGCTAGATACGAAAATATATTATCAGTAAAACCTCGTGTTATTCATCTTTATTTCGGCACGTTACAGGTGTTTGATTTTATTATATGTAGTTATATAAATAGTTTCATTGACACTAATCTGAACTCAAATTCTAACCATAATCTCAACTGTAATGCTTGCTATAACCCCACCCTTAGGTTTAGATCAGTTTTAAATCAAAAGTTTAAGTTCTGATTTTAGACGAAATGGACACACAACCAAACTTGACCTAGGTGTCTTGGTCACGTGCTTCGAAAAGTCCAATCAGATTTCACAACCTATATAATCTGTGACATAAGTGGTAAGGGATATCTGCAATCTCATTTCTGGGAGCTCGCGCTTGTAGGGAAACGAGAGTTGAGAAATCTATGGTTTAGAAGTGTCGTTATCGTGGTTTTTATTTAGCGCGTGTGGTAACATTGGAATGGCCGGGGTAGTTGCTGAGGAAATGGCCTCCGTCGAAGAAGGATACGATGATAAGCGCTTTGAAAGTCCTGTTCCTCAGAATCTCCATTGCGCAATTTGTTTGAATGTGCTGAGGAAGCCTATGCAATGTGTTAGGAATGAACATTCCTTCTGTCAACCATGTATAAGGCGTCACTTACAAGGAACGCCGAGATGTCCAACTTGTATTGAGCCATTGACATTACAAACATTACGACCTTCAAGACTTGTTGCAGACTTGTTATCACAGTTGAGGATTCATTGTGATAATGCCGACAGAGGATGTCCTGACATTGAAAAGCTGGAAATGCTTGAAGCCCATGTTGCACACTGTGGGTTTAGTCCAGTGCAATGTTCGAACGATGGTTGTGAGTTGATCGTGAATAGAAAAGATCAACAAAGCCACGAGATGAATAATTGCAATTTTCGTAAAGGGAAGTGCGAAGTTTGTGGGGAAGAAGTCACTTATGGGAAACGACTATTGCATTGTTATGTGACTAGGTCGGATTTTAATGAAATGAAAGATGAAATGTCCGGCATGAAAGAAATAGTTACAAGTCTCAGCAGAGAGCTGACACGTCATATGGCTGAGATGATAGAGAAGATGAGTGAGCAGATGGTTAGTATGAACAAACCGACGAATGATTTGAAACAAGAGATGAGCGAGGTGAAGAAAGAAGTACATAGAATTAAAGAACAGTTAAAAGGTCGAGATTCTCTTGGTTTACATTTCGGTTGTTTAGTAGAGAACTGGAACGTGAAACACGATATTATTATTGCTGGAGGGATTGTTCGGAAGTCAGTTGAGATGTTCAGCTGGACAACAAGACAGTGGACTCACCTCCCATCATTGACGTCAGCACGTGACTGCTCATCGTCGTCTGTCCACGAAGGTCAAATGTTTGTTTGTGGTGGAGGGAGGAAGGACAGTATTGAGGTATTGAACTTGAAAGAAGAAGATGCGCAATGGAAAAACTTTGCTGCAAAATTACCACAGGAGACCTGGGGACATACCACAGTGGTTTATGAAAATAATTTATTTATTTTAGGAGGTAAAAGTATTGGTAAAATAGTTAATGATATCTATAAAGTAAGTTTGGTTCCTCCTTATTCTTCCCAGTTAGTTTGTCATATGGCAGAACCAAGAGCACGTCATGGCGCACACCGTTTTGGTGACAAGATTATCATTGTTGGGGGAACAACAACAGGTGGTCGAAGTGATTGTCTTGACACAGTGTTATTATATGATATTACTAACAACTGTTGGCAAACTCTGGCTCCGTTGCCTTTTGCTGTCAGTTGCATGGCAACCGTTGCCTGGAAAGGAAACATAATTATATTAGGAGGAAGAAATAATAATAATGAAAAGTTAAATACTGTAATAGTTTATAATTTAGCCAACGGAGAAAGTGAAATGTTACCACCAATGAAGCACAAAAGGGATTCTTGTACAGCGGTGACCACAGGAAATGTCATTGTTGTCATGGGAGGATGGAACGAGGATGAAAAAGAACTTAATTCTGTGGAATGTTTTGATTTTAATCTTAATTTGTGGGGGGAACTACCCCCTATGAGTGAAAAGAGACATGCTGCCACTGCTATAGTGAAATCTGTTTAGAAAAGTTGTGGAAATACTGTTGAAGTAAAGTTTTTCTGAAACTTGTGGAAGAATATATTTTTTACTCCATGTGAGCACTATATTTATTAAAGCTAAATATGTTTCGTGCAATTTGTTTATAAGGCACAAATATGTTATATGATTAATTAAATTTGACATGAACAATAAATACAAAACGTTTATTCTCAAAACAGTGAAGAAGTGCCACGTCGACTTACTCAGTTTGCTGTTCTACGTTGTTACCACCTTGTAGAAATCAAACAACCACCAACATTGTTATTTAAGTCTTCCATTACATTAATTTCTCACCAATACGGCCGTATGCATGTTGTCCAGACCGTTTTGGACAAACTTGGTAAATAAAATGTCAAAAACGCACGCTCCCATTGGCGGAGAGTCATGTTCACATAGCTCGATCACAGAATGCAGAAGTGGCTTGATAGTGAAAGGTGGGATCGGCGACTAATCAGCGACCTGTCTGCGACTCTCCAGAAACTCTGCTTCATACTGTTTAGCGAAAATTATCACTTCTCAAATATACCCTATTAAGATTTGCGAAACCGAAGAGGTTATTCAACTCGGTCAGAATGATACTACGTTGGGTGACAGTTTTATTTTTACTGATCTTAACGCAACTTCTTATCCTTAACTTTAATTGGAACTATAAGAGTAGCAGGGCAAATATCAAGGAAAGAAGATTTTAGTCATTTTGTGTGCAGTGGAGTGAAGGGACTTTAGCAAATAAAGGAAAAAAAACTCTCTAACGGAGCAGATTAAAGACCTCCCATAAAAAGGGCAGGGGTCGTGACCTACCAAACCCCGCTTTAGTTGCTCCGCTGATAACGAATTTTGATGAAATGACCTCCCTCCAGTCGACATGCATGTCTTGGTCACGTGCTTCTAAATGTCGAATCAGATTTCATAATCTGTTGAATCCGTAACTAAAGAATTTCTGGATTCAATTTCCCATTTCAGGGTGTTCGCGTACACAGGGGAAATGAAAGTTGCGAGTTCTTGGTTTAGATTTTTTGAAAATGTTGTTGTTGTAATTTGTAATAAGGCTTGTATTCGGTCTTATCACTTAATGAATTAACATGGCATGTTCGGAGGTACTTAAAAGACCTGGATGATTGCAGAAGAAATGGCTTCCGTCGAAGAAGGATATGACAATGAACGCTTTGAAAGTCCTGTTCCTCAGAATCTCCGTTGCGCAATTTGTTTGAATGTGCTGAGGAAGCCCATGCAATGTGTTAGGAATGAACATTCCTTCTGTCAACCATGCATAACGCGTCACTTAAAAGAAACACGAAGATGTTCAACTTGTATTGAACCACTGACATTAAAAACACTGAGACCTTCAAGACTTGTTGCAGACTGGTTATCACAGTTGAGGATTCATTGTGATAATGCCGACAGAGGATGTCCTGACGTTGAAAAGCTGGAATTGCTTGAAGCCCATGTTGCACAGCGCGGGTTTAGTCCAGTGCAATGTTCAAACGATGGTTGTGAGTTGATCGTGAATAGGAAAGATCAACGAAACCACGAGATAAATAATTGTAATTTTCGTAAGGAGAAATGTGAAGTTTGTGGGGAAGAACTTTACTGCCAAATTACCACGGAGGACCTGGGGACATACCACTGTGGTTCATGAAAATAATTTATTTATTTTTGGAGGTTACAATGGTGGTGAGATGGTCAATGATATCTATAAAGTAAGTTTGGTTCCTCCTTATTCTTCCCAGTTAGTTTGTCCTGTGGTAGAACCAAGAGCATACCATGGTGCACAATGTTTTGGTGACAAGGTTGTCATTGTTGGAGGAACAACAACAGGTCGCCCAATTGGTTCTCTTGACACAGTGTTATTATATGATATTACTCACAACTGTTGTCAACCTCTGCCTCCATTGCCTTTTGCTGTCAGTTACATGGCAACTGTTGCCTGGAAAGGAAACATTATCATTATTGGAGGATGTGACAAGAACAATAAAACATTAAACACTGTTGTAGTTTATAATATAATAAATGGAAAGAGCACAATGTTACCAGCAATGAAACATGAGAGAGCAGGCTGTAGTGCAGTCACCACAGGAAATGTTATTGTGGTCATGGGAAGTTGGAACGAGGATGAAACAGCACTTAATTCTGTGGAATGTTTTGATTTTGATCTTAATTTATGGGTAAAACTACCCTCTATGAGTGAAAAAAGAAATGGTGCCACTGCTGTAGTGAAATCTGTTTAGAACAGTGGTGGAATTATTGTTAAAGTAAAGTTCGTCTGAAACTTGTGGAAGACTGGTTTTTTTACTCCATGTCAGCTCTATATTTATTAAAGCTAAATATGTTTCGTGCAATTTGTTTATAAGGCACAAGTATGTTATATGATTAATTAAATTTGATATGAACAATACATACAAAACATTTATTTTGAAAACAGTAGGGGAGTGCAACGTCGGCTTACTCGGTTTGCTGTTCTACGTTGTTACCACCTTGTAGACTTCAAACAACCATTAGCAGTGTCATGGAAGTCTTCCATTACATTAATTTCTCAATACTGCAGAATACATGCAGTCCTGACAGTCTTGGTCAAACTCGGTCACAGACAGGTTGTTAATTGTTGAAACTATGCAAATAACATGACCAAAAAGCACGCTCCTCTTGGATGAAAGTTGTTTCTATAGCTCGATCACAGAATACGGAAGTGGCTCGATAGTAAAATAGTTTTCGTATACCGGAAAAGCGTAGTCGCCCCGATCAGCAACTGATCGGCGACGTGTCTGTGACTCTGAATCTCTGTTTCATACGGTTTAGTGAAAATTATCAATTCTCAAAAATATCGTAGTAAGACTTACGAAGCCGAAGAGATTATTTAGCTTGGTTGGAGTGACACTACATTAGGTGACAGACAATTTTATTGATACTGATTTTAACGAAACCACTTACCCTTACTATAACAAAAGTTGCGATTAAGATTTTTGATGAAGTTTCCTCCCCTTCATTGGACAGTGATGTTTAAGTCACGTCCTTCAAAATGCCGAATCAGATTTCATAATTTATTAAATCTGTAACACAGTATAGAATTTCTCCATTCTCTATTTCTCATTTCTTGGTGTTAGCGTTCACAAAGGAAACGAAAGTGGGAATTTCTGGTTTAGATTTTAGAAATATTATTATCCTGGTCTATATTAAGGCTTGTATTAAGTCTTATCACTTAATGGATTAACGTGGCGTGTTTGGAGATATTTGAAAGACCTGGATGATTGTAGAGGGAATGGCTTCTGCCGAAGAAGGATACAACGATGAACGCTTTGAAGGTCCTGTTCCTCAGAATCTCCATTGTGCAATTTGTTTGAATGTGCTGAGGAAGCCCATGCAATGTGTAAGGAACGAACATTCCTTCCGTCAACCATGTATAACGCGTTACGTACGAGAAACGCCGAGATGTCCAACTTGTATTGAACCATTGACATTACAAACACTGCGACCTTCAAGACTTGTTGCAGACTTGTTATCACAGTTGAGGATTCATTGTGATAATGCCGACAGAGGATGTCCTAACATTGAAAAGCTGGAATTGCTTGAAGCCCATGTTGCACACTGTGGGTTTAGTCCAGTGCAATCTTCAAACGATGGTTGTGAGTTGATGGTGAATAGAAAAGATCAACGAAACCACGAGATAAATAACTGTAACTTTCGTAAGGGGAAATGTGAAGTTTGTGGGGAAGAAGTCACTTATGGGAAACGACTATTGCATTGTTATGTGACTAGGACGGATTTTAATAAAATGAAAGATGAAATGTCCGGCATCAAAGAAATAGTTGGAGAACTGACTGGTGATATGGCTGAGATGAGAGACTAGATGGGTGACGTAAAGAAAAATGTACAAAGTATTGCAGAGCAGTTAAAAGGTCGATATTCTCTTCTTGGTTTGCCGGACGGTTGTTTAGTGGAGAAGTGGAACGTGAAAAAGGATATTTTTATTGCTGGAGGGTGTCATAAGAAGTCAGTCGAAATTTTCAGCTGGACAACAAGACAGTGGACTCACCTCCCACCAATGACGTCAGTACGTCGCTGGTCGTCGTCGTTTGTCCACGAAGATCAAATGTTTGTTTGTTGTGGAGTGAGGAGGACAGTATTGAGGTATTGAACTTGAAGGAACAAGGTGCACAATGGGAGAAATTTACTGCCAAGTTACCACAGGGGAACTGCGGACGTACCACTGTGGCTTATGAAAATAATTTATTTATTTTTGGAGGTAAAAGTGGTGGTGAGATGGTCAATGATATCTATAAAGTAAGTTTGGTTCCTCCTTATTCTTCCCAGTTTGTTTGTCATCTGCCAGAACCAAAAGCATGCCATGGTGCACAATGTTTTGGTGGCAAGGTTGTTATTGTTGGAGGAACAACAACAGGTTCTTCAAGTCGTTCTCTTGACACAGTGTTATTATATGATATTACTAACAACTGTTGTCAAACTCTGGCTCCATTGCCTTTTGCTGTCAGTGACATGGCAACTGTTGCCTGGAAAGACAACATTATTATTATTGGAGGAGAGAACAAGAACTATAAAATATCAAACACTGTTGTAGTTTATAATATAACAAATGGTAAGATGTTACCAGCAATGAAACGTGAGAGAGTAAGCTATACTGCAGTGATCACAGGAAATGTTATTGTGGTCATGGGAGGATGGATCAAGGAGGAAAAAGAACTTAATTCTGTGGCATGTTTTGATTTTGATCTTAATTTGTGGGTAGAACTGGTACCTATGAATGAAAAGAGAGATGGTGCTACTGCTGTTGTGAAATATGTTTAGTACAGCTGTGGAATTATTACTGAGGTAAAATTTGTCTGAGGTTTGTGGAGGAAGATGTTTTTTACTTCATGTGAGCATTGTACTCATTAAAGCTAAATATATTTAGTGCAGTGTGTTTTTATGGTCTAGATATGTTATATGATTTATTAAATTTTGTATGAAGAATAGTTTTAATTTGTTGAATTTTCATTATACAAAGTATTTTTTATTACTCTCCTCAGAACTATCATAACTTGAATAGATTAATTTTAGGATTCATTTAATTTAGCTTTTTTTAAGAAAATGAAGTAATTGTAGAAAATCTCAATTTCTAAATGGTATTAGCACCACTCAAGCATATCACAGGGGAATAAAGATACAAAATATTTTAAACCTGTTGTTTTTTCATGTCTTAAAGAGAAGTCAAACCACCTGTATAGTGAAATGTGTTTAGTTCTGATGTGGGATTATTTCTGTATTGAAATTGTGGCAAAATGTGTTTTTAATTCACAGTGGACGGCAAGGGTACTTTTTAGAATTTTATTTTGCCTAATGTCATATAATTTAATTAAGTTCCTCAATGGTCCAGTTGTTCATCTAACCTGTAGATATACCGTAATGAGTTAAAGTATTTTAAAACCAATGAGTAACCCTTCCCAACATGTTCTGACCTGAAGAAGAACACAAAGTCCAAAATATCATCAGAAATTTGTAAGTACATTTTTTGAATTTCAGTGAGTACTCTTCTTGTCTCTCATTTAACATCACATACAGTTGTTTTGAGAACTTAGCAGCTTGTCATTTATATAATTGTACAACAAATTACAAGAAGACGAAAGCAAACAATGCACAAAAAGAAAAATATTCATGCCCAAAAGGGTGTTAGCCCCTTCCCAGCAAGATGTCTCCCTTGATGTATAAATCATTATGTGTTAGCTGGAGTGATACAGTAGAGGCTGATCCTGCCAGGAAAGACTTAATGTCTTACGACGTAATCTAAGGTAATGACTTGCAGCACAACGTAATTCAACGTCTCGCAACGTAAAGTAACGTTTTGCAACTAGACCTAGCTTAACATCTCACAGCGTGAACTAGCGTGACGTCTCAATGATTAGGTTCCTGTCTATCAACTTGGTTTAACCTCTCATAATATAACCTAGCATAACCTCTTACAACATAACTTATCTTCTAACAATATAACCTAGCATAACCTCTAACAACGTAACTTATCGTCTCACAATATGACTTGACATAACCTCTTACAACATAACTTATGTTCTTACAATATAACCTAACATAACCTCTTGCAACATAACTTATCTTCTTACAATATAACCTAGCATAACCTCTTACAACGTAACTTATCGTCTCACAATATGACTTGACATAACCTCTTACAACGTAACTTAACGTCTTACAATATAACCTGATATGTAATTAATTAAATTTGATATGAACAATACATACAAAACATTTATTTTGAAAACAGTGGGGGAGTGCCACGTCGACTTACTCAGTTTGCTGTTCTACGTTGTTACTACCTCGTACACTTCAAACAACTATTGGCAGTGTTATCCAAGTCTTCCATTACGTGAATTCTCCACAATATTGGCCAATACGTGCAGTTCTGACTTTCTTGATTAAACTTGGTCGCAAACAGATTGTTAATTGTTAAAACTGTGTAAATAACATGTCAGAAAGTGCACGCTTCTCTTGGTTGAGAGCTATGTCTCTACAACTCGATCACACTTATCACAATACGGAAGTGGCTCGATAGTAAAATAGTTTTCATTTACCGCAAACTTGCAGTCGGTCGGACGGGCAACTAATCGGCGATCTGTCTGCAACTGTCCAACTTGGCTTTATACGGTTTAGTGAAAAACATCGTAGTGACTAGTAAGATTTACGAGAAACCGAAGCGATTATTTAGCTTGGTTGGAGTGACACTATTTTAGATAACAGTTAAAAAATTTTATACTGACCTTAACGCAGCCTCTAAACCTAACTCTAATCGTAACTGTACCGAAAGCACAGAATGTGCCGAAAGTTTCAGTTCAGGTTTTTGATGAAATGACCTCTCCCTTACTCGACGTGGATGTCTTGGTCACGTGCTTCTAAATGTCTAATCAGGTTGCATAACCTGCAAGGACGTAGCGAGCGAGGGTATGTGTGTGTGTGTGTGTGGGGGGGGGGGGGTGCGACACCTCCCAACTGAGACGATGCGAAAAAATCAGGTATATCATAAAACAATCAGGTTAAAAATCAGGTAAACGACTCAGGTAAACAAAACTGCTAAGGGGAGAAAGAGAAAAGATATTGCGATACGGAAAATCAGGAAGATTAAACGAAGTTAGCTTGGATACGTGTGCGAATTTCTTGTATCAACATAACAGTGATAACAGCTTCAATTCATTTTGGTTTAATTTAGTTTAGTTTACCATCAAGAGAAAGTCGTTCTTCAAATTGGATGTGTATAACATATCCGACGCCTCCCGCAGTCACAACGCCAATGAAAGCTGACAAATTTGGAAAATAGTTAAAATGCTTTAACTTTCCGCAACGTTGCCGATAATGTTAGATTACATAAGGCCACAGGCATTGAGCAGGAAGGCAATGCCATCATTTGCTTTGGTTATGATTGCTGCCTAAAAGGCTAAAATCGTCGCTTCAGCACAGCCGAGGGTACTGTGTTGTAGTACAGGTTGTTTCATGAAATGTTTGTTATGTTATTCCCATTTAAGAAATTACAGCACTGCCTAGCTTACTATGGGCGATGAATATGAGACGTTTTACTGCACTCCAGTCTTTTCTAGGCAAATGACGCCGCGTCGGCGCGGTGACAGTCTGACAGACTATCATAAAAAGAATGTATAATTTTTGACAAGTCTGTCCCTTCACTTCCTTCATGAACTTCCTTTGAAGTTAAGAACTTAAGATATACAAAATAAGAAAATATCTATTTGCAAATGTGTTGGGATTAACAGTCGAAAGTCGAAACAAGAACTAACCGTACGGAATATCTCTCTAAACTTTCTTAATTGAGGATATGGTAAGTTTTGTACGGTCATTCTATTAATAATTGCATATTTTGCTACAACCGGCAGTCCGGCAACAAACTAGTGATGGAGTTTCTAAATCTAATTATAATTTTGGCTCCACAAGGCTTTATTATATATACTTCAACTTTTAAGTTCGGAAAATTACATTATATAGAATAATAGTCTCTACAAGACTACAATGAAACGTAGGAAAGTTGAGCGGTCAAACCGAAAGCGCGTCGTTTGCTTGCGATGTGACAGAGTATTAAACGCAGATAACACAGCACATCATCAGCAATCAAAAGGTGACGGTCTGACGTCTAAGTTTAAAGATATAGTGAAAACATTAACTTGCTGTTAAAACATGGATAGAGAATCATATTTTGCCTTTGACTTTTAGACAAATATACATTTAAGCTTGTGTTACATTTTAATTGATTATAATTAATATTAATAGTATTGCTATATTATATTACTGCATAGTGTAATTTTACGTAAACTTAACTACTCTATACCACAAAATTCGGCGGATTAGTTACACTATGCGGGTCATTATTTTGAAAGGAACATGTAAATTCTGTTTTATCACATGACACAGAAGCAGGAGATCCCATGAGATAGCACTGAGTCTGCGCAGGTTCATTGCACGCCTTAAGCGGGTTCAGGAGACACGTTAGTCTACGGTTTCTTGCGAAAAATCTACAAGAAACGGCCGCTATCTTCTTCAGAGTGCACAATATAGTGTTAACGTAGTTGGCACCAAGCGCACAAGCGCCCAATGTAGTTGGTCTCGCAGCCAAACTACTCTAACAGAACCCAACACAGTTGGAGTTCACTTCGCTTGCCACATCAGGTAAAATGACTGAGCATCGTGCAGAGCAAGAGCCAAACGAAAACATATCCAAAGAAGACGAACAAGACTCAAACCTGTCATCCGTGTTTTCGGTACTCCTGAACGAGATGAAGGGGATAAATACCAATATCTCGTCGATGCATAGCGACCTGAACAACATCGTAGTCGAAGACAACGCTTCACTGTTGACTGAAACCGAATGTGAACCTACAGAAACTGAATCTGTAATGTCTGTAGACACAAAATTGCACACTTATTACAGTCTACCGTAACAAATCAAGCGGAAAATGCTACGTCTTCACGGACCAGCATCCTTTCCTCAATCGCTCAAGATTTAACTGTGAGCGAAAAAACAGGCAACGCCATACAGAAGGCCTTGGCAGAGATTGTGTCAAGTCTCCTCAAAGAAAAGTTGCCCGACGAGAAAGTGCGCACTAAACTTGAAAAGTACCCTCGTCCAGAGAATGTTGAAAACCTCAGGACTCCTCGAGTGAACCCTTTAATATGGAACCACGTTACTTGAACGGCTCGAACTACTGATGCGAAATATCAAAAGATTCAACATTCTCTCAATGGATCCATTGTCGCCATGACTCAAGCCGCCGACCATGCTATTCAAAACAACAGTGATCCGATATTGATTTCGGCGTTAACTGATGGCATCGCCTTGGCGATCCAAAGCCAGCATGATCTTAACCAGACACGTCGCTTGGCCATGAAGAAAGACCTACACACAGACTTTGCAGCTCTGTGCAACACAGGTACACCGTCGGGGGAGTTCTTGTTTGGTGATCTGGCAAAGTTAACTAAAGACATCACCGAAGCTAACAAACTTACGAAAAAAGTTCGCTCGTCGCAGTCATCGTCCAGTGGTCGAGGACCCAGACACACTGCTCGCCCCCCGTACAACAATCAAGAAAACCGAAAATTTCACCCTTACCAAAGAAGGGGACATTTTTTCGATCGAAGTCGATTTCAAGGCACGAAAAAGAAGAAAGAGGGGCCAACGAGCAAGTAAACAAACCTTGTCATGATACCAATAAGGTAGGCTCTATTGCCATTGTTCACAAACCACACCAAATGTCATTGAATAAACCGCCAGTACAGACAGCTGGACGGTTAAAACAATTTATAACTCGTTGGCAACAGCTAACATCCGATCCGGTGATCCTCCAGTATGTTAAGGGTATTAAAATTGAATTTCAAAATGGAACAGCGCTTAGCCAAGCTGGGGCGCGTTAGGTTGCAACTTCAATATAACAGAACAAGCTATTGTTGAACGCGAAATTCAAACTTTGCTGAACAAAGGTGTCATCATCCCCTCCATGTGTGAAGCAGGGGAGTTTATCTCCACAATATTTTTGCGTCGCAAAAAGGATGGATCCCACCGAACGATCCTAAATCTAAAACAGTTTAACGAATTTGTTTCCTATCACCATTTTAAAATGGATACCTTAGATGCTGCAATCAAAATGATGAAACCTGGTTGTTACATGGCTTCCAGAGATCTTAAGGATGCATATTATATGATACCTATCCATAAAGATCACCAAAAGTTCCTTAAATTTAAGTTCAAAGGGAACTTATACCAATGTACATGTTTACCTAATGGTCTGTCTAGTCCCCCTCAAATCTTCACAAAACTGCTTAAACCAGTTTACTCTACCCTGCGGGGTATGGGTCATTTGATTTCTGGATATATAGATGACTCGTATCTTCAAGGCGATACATACATAGAGTGTGGTCATAATATGACCGACACCTCCAAACTTATGACAGAATTAAGGTTCATAACAAACCAGACAAATCTGTCACCATTCCAACACAGGTGCTTGTGTTTTTGGGCTTTATCCTTAACTCGATAACAATGACTATTTCACCAACTCCACTGCAGAAGGCTACTTTAATAACATAGGGGTTATTAAATCCACAAAACTCAATGCCCTCACATTACAGATGTGGGAATGGTGCATCCAACGCACTATTTGGATATCAGCGGTATATATTGCAGGCATAACCAATGTAGAGGCTGATAAACAGTCACATATTCTCAGATAACCATGAATGGATGTTACATAAGAAACATTTCCAGGCTATTTTAGATAAATACCCAATCCTCGAAATTGATCTATTTGCGAGCCGGCTGAATACCCAGCTGACAAAGTATGCAGCATGGCATCCTGACCCAGACTGTGTGGCAGTGGATGCATTTACCATAAATTGGGGTACTACAATGTTTTATGGGTTTCCACCATTTATTGATAGCACCTGTTTGGACAACCCAAACCTGGTTTCCACAACTTCTTCAGCTGCTTTACCACCAACCATGGATTTTAAAACAGTCTCCAAGCCTGTTACAACACCCCAACAAAAAAGGACCACATCCACTACACAAATCACTGAGACTGATGGTTTGTCCTGTATCCGGAATTCTTTCCAAGCAGCAGAGCTTTCAACAGACATTACCAACATCATCATGTCATCTTGGAGAACTGGCACAAAGAAACAGTACATAACCTACACCGGAAAATCAATGGACTTTTGTCATGAAAGGGAGATTAATAAGTTTACGCCAACACTAAACCAAGCCTTGTCATTTCTGATGACACTGTACAACCAAGGATTGAGTTATTCTACAATAAATACAGCCAGGTCTGCAATGTCAACTATTATCTCCATACCAAACTGTCAAACATTTGGGACACACCACTTGGTGAAACTGTTTATGAAGGGAATCTTTGAAAAACGGAAACCGCAGCCAAAATATACACAGATCTGGGATGTATCAATAGTACCTAAGTATCTGGCCACACTTAAGCCAAATTCATCGTTGTCGCTAAAGAACCTTACTCTTAAGTTAGTAATGTTAATGTTACTTGTCTCGAGCCAACGAGGACAGGCCATCCATAGCCTAAGTTTAAAGGGCATGACACTATCAGAAGCCTCCTGCCAATTTCAAATCTTAGAACACATGAAAACCAGTAAGCCAGGAACTTGCCCTATGGTCATTAATATTCATAAATATGATCCAGATGAAGACGTTTACCCTCTACTAACATTAAAGGAATACCTAGAACAAACTAAAGACCTGCGGGGCAATGTCGACCAACTGTTCATCAGTTACCAAAAGCCTCACAAGGCTGTCTCCTGTGACACAGTTTCTAGATGGGCAAAATTGGTTTTAGACACTGCCGGTATTGAGACTAATGTTTGTGCACCACACAGCACCCGTGCAGCGTCAACGTCTAAGGCTTACAGCAATGCCGTGCCTATCGATGTCCTAATGAAGGCAGCAGGATGGAACTCGGCAAATACCTTCAACAAGTTCCATAACAAATCTGTCCAGACGGACAAACCTAATATGACACTGGCAATACTGTCATAAAATCACAGGGCTTGTTATTGTATTAAATAAATTCTACACATGGTTTAGGGACTATATAATTTGCATTGTTTATTCTGGGCACATCAAATCTTTGAAGTCTCACAGGATCTCCTGCCTCTGTGTCATGTGATAGAATTGGAAAATTAAACGAGACTTACCTGGAAGTTGAAAATTGATGGGGATTCTATCACATGACGCATGGAGGCAGGAGATAACATACCCGCCCTTTTCCCTTCTCCCTTGAGCATGTTATACTCTTATTACTCATCCCTTTAATGGGTTGTATTGCAAGGTTTTCATACATCCCTGTCCTGATGAGCCCATCATGCTTTCAAGAATGAACCTGCGCAGACTCAGTTCTATCTCATGTTATCTCTTGCCTCCATGCGTCATGTGATAGAATCCCCATCAAACTTCGACTTACAGGTAAGTCTCGTTTAATTTTCCGATTATACACAAAGATTTTATATTAATGATAATAATAACAAGAAGATATTAGTTAAATAATATTATTATTACCATGCATAACATGCGCAGAAAATACTAGGTATGATCAAATTCAGAAAAAAGCCAAAATATTAGGGAAAAAATTCAGGTAAATTTCCAAAATAGTTTTTAAAGTCAGGTAGATGACTACATTACACTCCCCCAAACTACCACGGCTTCGCTGCGTCCCTAATAATATATTATATCTTTAAGACAGTATCGAATTTCTGGGTTCAGAATTTCTCATTTCTGGGCGTTCATGTTCACAGAGGAAACGAAAGTTGCGAGTTCTGGGTTTAGATTCTAGAAATGTTGTTATCGTGACCTGTATTAAGGCTTGTATTCAGTCTTATCACTTAATGAATCAACGTGGTGTGTTTGGAGACATTTGAAAGACCTGGATGATTGCAGAGGGAATGGCTTCCGCCGAAGAAGGATACGACGATAAACGTTTTGAAAGTCCTGTTCCTCAGAGTCTCCGTTGCGCAATTTGTTTGAATGTGCTGAGGAAACCCATGCAGTGTGTTAGGAACGAACATTCCTTCTGTCAACCATGTATAACGCGTTACGTACGAGAAACGCCGAGATGTCCAACTTGTATTGAACCATTGACATTACAAACATTACGACCTTCAAGACTTGTTGCAGACTTGTTATCACAGTTGAGGATTCATTGTGATAATGCCGACAGAGGATATCCTAACATTGAAAAGTTGGAATTGCTTGAAGCCCATGTTGCACACTGTGGGTTTAGTCCAGTGCAATGTTCAAACGATGGTTGTGAGTTGATCGTGAATAGGAAAGATCAACGAGACCACGAGATGAATAATTGCAATTTTCGTAAAGGGAGGTGCGAAGTTTGTGGGGAAGAAGTCACTTATGGGAAACGACTATTGCATTGTTATGTGACTAGGTCGGATTTTAATAAAATGAAAGATGAAATGTCCGGCATGAAAGAAATAGTTACAAGTCTCAGCAGAGAACTGACACGTCGTATGGCTGAGATGAGAGACAAGATGGGTGAACCGAGTGAGCAGATGGTTAGTATGAACAAACCGATGAATGATTTAAAACGAGAGGTGGATGAGATGAAGAAAGAAGTACATAGTATTAAAGAACAATTAAAAGGTCGAGGTTCTCCTTTTGGTTTGCAGGTCGGTTGTTTAGTAGTGAACTGGAACGTGAAAAACGATAGTATTATTATTGCTGGAGGAATTGATATGCAGTCAGTTGAAATGTTCAGCTGGACAACAAGACAGTGGACTCACCTCCTACCAATGACGACAGAACGTTACTGTTCATCGTCGTTTGTCCATGAAGATCAAATGTTTGTTTGTGGAGGAGTGTGGAGTGAGGGGGACAGTATTGAGGTATTGAACTTGAAGGAACAAGGTGCACAATGGAAGAACTTTACTGCCAAGTTACCACAGAAGATCTTCGGACATACCACTGTGGTTTATGGAAATAATTTATTTATTTTTGGAGGTGTGAGTGGTGGTAAGGTAGTTAATGATATCTATAAAGTAAGTTTGGTTCCTCCTTATTCTTCCCAGTTAGTTTGTCATTTGTCAGAACCAAGAACATGCCATGGTGGACAATGTTTTGGTGACAAGGTTGTCATTGTTGGAGGAACAACAAAAATTTATTCAAGTGATTCTCTTGACACAATGTTATTATATGATATTACTAACAACTGTTGTCAAACTCTGCCTCCATTGCCTTTTGCTGTCTGTCGCATGGCATCTGTTGCCTGGAAAGACAACATTATCATTATTGGAGGATGTGACAAGAACAATAAAACATTAAACACTGTTGTAGATTATAATATAACAAATGGAAAGAGTACAATGTTTCCAGCAATGAAACACGAGAGAGCAGGCTGTAGTGCAGTGATCACAGGAAATGTTATTGTTGTCATGGGAGGGAAAGGTGAGAGAGGAGAAGATCTTAATTCAGTGGAATGTTTTAACATTCATACTTATACCTGGGAAGAACTTCCCACAATGAAAGAGAAAAGATATGGTGCAACTTCAGTCGCGAAAAGTATTAGTTGATAGGTTAAAGGAATTGTTTTGGAATGAACACAGGTTTTGGTATGAAATAAGTTTTATAAAATTAGTTCAAGTATGTTGAGTGTAAAACAACAATTTAATGTTGAGTGAATGTGAGTGATTACTTGTTTAAAAAGTTTGGAAAATTAAGAATATTAAAAGAGAGTTAAAAAAATATCATGTCAGATATCTTGGTAGACAATTGATGTAATGTTTTATTTACCTAAACTGTGTGAGTCTAGCAGTAAATAAGTTAAATCCAGTACAGTTGTTGTTATAAGTATCTGTGTAATGTTCAAGCTAGGTCAGTTCAATCACCGAAGTTGACAGCCGTGCCATAAGTTTTTCCTACAGACCGACTAGTTTTGGCGGGAAAATTTCCGAGTTGATTTGAAGATAAACGAGATTCTGGTAGGTTTTAAAGAAGATTTATAAAAACAAACTTGGAGAAAAGAGGTTGAATGTTCTCAACGATAATTTTAAGCAGAAAACTAGTTGAATAGAGGCGAAAAAGACACGTAGTAGGTAAAAACAAGCAAGTAAACCTAAGCCATTAACTCACGAACACAAAGTTTCGTTAAAAGCGATGAAGAAAGGAACCAAAAGCCATATGATAAATTCCTTATTAATCTCGTTTGGTCGGTCTGTACGGGAAAGTATTTGTCCTCGTTTTTTCTTCGCACAGACGTCGCTCGGCCTGTCGGTCTGTTGTTGCTACTCATGTTGGTGGCATTTTTCTTTAATGTTTCTGCAAACCTGCAATGAAGTTGTGAAACATTTGACATTTATCGTAAGCATCAACACATTTGTTGATTGTATCACAAGTCAGCAGGTCAGAAACACACAGTTTTATTGATTTACATATTGTACGACAAGGTACAAATTCAAAAAGATAACGACTGGAAATATCTTGTGGAAACGCAAGTCAAACAAAGAATTTATCGCTGTAAGTGTGTTATATGATTTATTAAATTTTATATGAAGAATGCTTTTAATTTGTTGAATTTTCTTTTTACAAAGTATTTTTTTATTACTCTCTTCAGAACTGTCATAACTTGAATAGATTAATTTTAGGATTTATTTGATTTAGGTTTTTTAAGAAAATGAAGTAAATTTAGAAAATCTCAATTACTGAATGGTACTAACACCACTCAAGCATATCACAGTGGAATAAAGATACAAAATATTTTAATCGTGTTGTTTTGTCATGTCTTAAAGAGAAGTCAAACCAGCTCTATAGTGAAATGTGTTTAGTTCTGATATGGGATTATTTCTGTATTGAAATTGTGGCAAAATCGGTTCAGAGTGAACGGCAAGAGCACTTTTTATAATTTTATTTTGGCATTTAACGTATAGATTTACCGTAATGAGTTGAAGTATTTTAAAAGCAATGAGCAACCCTTCCCAACATGCTCTGACCTGAAGGAGACAAAGTCCGAAACATCGTCAGAAATACGTAAATAGTTTTTAAGTATTTTTTTCACTTTCGGTGAGTTCTCTTCTTGAGTCTCGTTTACCATTACATGCAGGTTTTGAGAACTTAGCAGCACGTCATTTATATAAATGTACAACAAATTACAAGGAGAATACAAAAGCAAACAATTCATTAAAAGAAAAAATTCATGCCCAGAAGTCTTGGTGCAAAGTATCGCTCGGGTGACTTTTTTCCTTTATTTTGGGAGCTGTCGAATAGAACCAAGTAGAAATGTATTGAAGTTTCACAATGCAGCTGTAGAGCAGTGGCGTAGCCAGCCAAACAGAAGTAGGGGGGACATGCGAGCGCCGTAGACGAGAGCCTACTAGAGGGTCCATACTCCGCTGGGAAAATTTTGATATCTGAGCTTGAGGTATCGTAGCCTGCGCGCAGTCCCGTAAAATGGGACTGCACGCTGGCTAGAGGTATCGTAGAAGCCCGGAAATACAAAAAATGTTTCATTCTTTAAAAATGGTTCTTTATTTCTCACAAATTTCTTCTCTGGAACAAAAAGTTATTGAAATTACAAAAGAAGTTTTCTGTTTTTAGCTAGTTTGAATGATTCAAGTAGGCTGTCCAGTTCGATCTTATCGGCTATGTCACGCTCTGTATTAATTTGAACAAGACTTTCAAGTCGTTCATCTGACATGGACGCGCGGAGATAATTGTTAATAATTTTTACCTTGCTATGCGCCCGTTCACACGATGCAACAGTGACAGGAAGAGTAGCAACGATTCTGACGAGGTCATACAGCTCGGGATACAGGCGGTTAAGCTCATTTTTGCCAAACAGCTTCAGCAAAGTTGGAAGGCAAAGCCAACGCTCAGGTTTTCTCGCAGATGATTTACGTGATGCATCTCTTTTGATCTCATCCATTCTTCGTATTCTTTCTTCCATGCAGCAACTTCCCTGGATTCGAGAGCAAAATAAACTGAAGAGCTACCGTCTCAGAATTAATGTCGTATATGTTTGCCAACTTTCTTGCATTCTCAACATTTGTATCATTGAGGTTCTTGGGATGGAAGACGTTAGATAGTGCCAAGATCTTACAAGCTTGGGACGAAAATCTCTTTTCAAGCTCATTGTGTAGGCAATCAAGAAAAGGAAAGAAAAAATCTCTCTTCAACACCTCTTTAGGATTATCATCAAAACTTGTTTCGGATCGATTCACAGAAGCATCATGGTCTAAGATGAATGATCCATCGTTGAGGTAAGAGGGTATCGTACGCTGTCTCTTTCGGGCATGATTAAGGACAGAGTTCTGCAAATCATTCACGACTAATCTGTTTTTGGCGCAATAATCTTGCGCTTCAGTCAAAAACTCCTCCAATTTCTCCTCGTTTCTAAATGAAGATAGGGTCTTCTTAAGGGATTCCACACCAGATACAGCAGAAACCAAATCCATGTCTTCATGCTGAAAATACTCCGAAACTGATCTACTGAGAGAAAAGAACTTCTTCAACACGAAGCACGAGGCAATAAACTTGAGCCTTTGCAATTGTAAAAGCAAGCCATCGGCAGCCGAGTCTCCCTCCCTTGACATTATCTTTAGCATGGAAATGATGGCGGGCAGTGTGTTTAAGACAGCATCTAGGTTGTCAGAACGTGCAGTCCACCGTGTGTCGGAAAAGGAATGCAACGCCTGTTTTCCCGTGGATATGCCATGTAATTGGAGTGTTTCTTCGAACAATGCGTGCCTTTTTGGAGATCCCTCCAGATACCGGTATATGGAACCAATTGTATCAAATATATCATTCACTGCAAGCACGTTGTTAACACTTTTCTCCAGCACAAGATTTAATCTGTGAGCAAAACAATGGAAGTAGACCGACTTGGATGCTCCTGCTTTGCTGAGATGTTCTTGAACACCTTCGTCTTTTCCTGTCATGTTACTAGCCCCATCAAATCCCTTACCAACCAAATTAATCATTAATAGGAAAATTCATGTCCGCTAGTGTCTTAACGATAATATCACCTAGACTTTTTCCAGTTAAGCTGGTAACACGTTCAAGTTTAATGCAACGTTCCCAAATGGCATAGTCATAAACATATCTGACAATGATTGTCATAAATGCGCGTTTATGTGATGTAACTTCATCGCATTCAATTGAGTAATACTTGGCAGAAATGACTTCAGCTTTCACGGATTCTATGATCAAACTACTTAAAATTGTGATCATTTCATTCTGAATATCGGGTGAAAAATAGGACAAATTCAGCGGATGATTTTCCATCCAATTCGCTAAGGGTTTATGAAATTTTGCAAGAAATTTGAGCTCCTCCATGAAGTTTCCACAATTTGACGAGTTTTCCGACTCATCATGCCCACGGAATGCACTGTTTTGTTTTGCCAAGTGTCTGACAACGTCAAAAATTGACCGAAGTATCTCGCGATTTTCTTCCCTTTCTTTCATTTTTTTTGCTTTTGTAGCCTCAGCCTCCTTACTAAGGAGATTATCGACGTGATTTTTAGTACTTTTGAAATCTTGCAAACGTGTCATCGACAAAACATGTATACGTGACTTAGCATGTTTCGCTAGTTTTCCTCCTTCACCTGAGGCATTTTTCAAATTTCGGAAGCCTTTCTTTGTGAATATATCTTCTGAGCATCCAACTAAAAAAATAAAGTTTAACGGTTTTGAACGGCTTTGCAACTGCTTATTAAAGTCTTTTTAAGATAGAACTTTATATTGACAAAAAAAACTAATGACCTAACTGCGATATGCAACTAGGAGATTGAAAAAAGCTAATAAGTATGAATCATTAAAATTGTTTGTCAGTTTGAAACATATGCAGAAAAATCAAGTGTTTACTCTGTACTTACCAAGTGTTCCAAAGCACCTGCAATAATAGCAAAATGCCGCATCTTTTTCCCGTGAATACTCCAACCAACAAAATTCATTGTACCAACGACTTTGAAACTTGAACGTTCTGCTTCCTACGGTCGTCGCTGGAAATTCGATTACTGGTCTGATAGGACCTAAATCATTTATGACTAAAGCTCGATTAGCTTCATTTATAACCTCAGTAGCAGGATCGCGTATGCTAACATCTCCCATGTTTTTCCACTCCAAGTCTTATTAAATACATTTGGTTAAACTGCGAGGAGCTGATTAGTAACTTTATGTAAGTGTTATGAAACATACATTCCATCAGCTGACTTGGTGGTCTGCAATTTATTAAGAATTAAATGGAATTTATAAAACGTCAACCTAATCTATTGTGAAAATAGCTGTTATGAATAGGTAGACGATCGTATCACAAAAGTTGTAATGTTTGTTTGAGTTTTGTCTAGTTTTAGACATGTGAAGTTGTTATCTTATTTTTGTAACCAGCACCATAATTAGTCCTCTCGAAAATGTCAGTTACCGATCTGGCTTAAAAGGTTTCTGTCTATGTTATCGAATGTAAGGTCAAGGTACAAGTTGGTATTGTTAAATTTTAGCTCTGGTTTGTGTTAGTCCCGCCTATTAACTTACGGATTGCCTTGAATAAAGTTGTGGAAAGTTCGCCACAAACTGTCCGCTGGACGTTGCATCGTGCCCATCCCCCCATTTCTTATCGGATTTAAACATATCTCGAGGGTGACCATGAATGGAAGTGGAGGGGGGACTCGTCCCCCCAGTCCCCCCCCCGTGGCTACGCTTCTGGTACGAGTAACACAAACAGCATGGAAGAATAAAGAAGAAATTATAAAAGGAAAAGTGGTGCTGAGCCAATATTGGCATTTAAAGAGGGTTTAAGATTGCGAATAAGTAGACTTTCTCGTAAGAGAAGTTCGAACTCAAAAGGACAAGAAGAAAGGATTTTAAAATCATCAAAGGAGACTGGGTGATCCGTGTCACGGTGGTGTGAAAGAATACTGGTGAGGGGAGGGTTAGTGCGCTTTTTACCTGTGAGAGGTGAGATTCCCATATCATCAGATACGCGTGTATGGAGGTGCCGGATGGTTTCTCCGACATACGAAGCTCCGCAGCTTCGACACGTAAAATGATAAACTACATGCGATCTTAAGCGTAGAGGAATCTTGTCTTTAAAAGAGAAGAAATGTAAAAGTCTAAGCGACGGGTGAGCAACACACCTGATGTTGATGTGACGAAAAGCGGATGAGAAAAGTTTTTTTTTATCTGAGTTCGGATATGAGAGAAATGTTGCCAGTAAATGGTAAAGAGAGGTAAACAACACATTTGGAAGCCGTAAGCAATTTAGTTGATTTGGAGAAGACTTTGTCTAGAAAGGAGGCGATACATCTGTCAAGAAGTTTTCCCGGATAACCATTGTTAATAAAAATGCGTTTTAGTTTTCTAGTTCGGCATGAAAAATAACGTATGTAGAACAAATACTGAAACAGCGGTTAAGTAAAGAGAAAATCAAACCCCTTTTGTGAGAAAACGGAATGAAGGAATCAAAGGAAGTAAGAAGACCTGTAAAAGTGGGTTTGCGGTAAACATTAGTTGAAAAGCAACCATTGGAACGGACGATATTGATGTCTAAGAAGGCAAGGATTTGTTGGCTTCTAATTCATGCGTAAATTTTATTTTGGAATGCCTAGAGTTGAGATAATTGAGGAATGGAATAACGTGGTCGGGAGAACGAAATAAAATGAAACAATCGTCAACATAACGACAGTAAAACAACGACTTAAAATTAGACGGGCAATCATTAATTAAAACAGACTCATAGTGAGAAAGGAAAATATTCGCAAAGAGAGGTCCCAGGGGAGAACCCATGGCAACGCCATCAACTTGTTGATAGACCTCGCCGTTGAACAGAAAATGGCAATTTTTTACCGCTAAATTTAAAAGCTTTCGAAACTCAAAAATAGAAAAACCGTGAAATTTATGGCTTTCGATGGCTTTCGTAAAGATGGCTTTCGTAAAAAATCGCTTTCGTAAAAAATCGATGTCTTTCGTAAAGATATTTTGCTGGGCTTTGATATTCCTTTTGAGATTACGTTTTCTACCTGGTCGATCCATAGCTGATGTTTAAAAAAAAAAAATTCTACCATGCTTGTTAGAGTCAAATTGTATATTATATATATATATATTATATTTATATATAATCTATATATATATAATTCATATATATATATTTATATAGGTATTTAATATTAATCTTAGTAGGGAAGGAATTAAGGCGCTTCGGGATTCGAAGAATTATAGGGATGTTGTAATTAAACCTGCGTGTAAAGGTTCGGCGGTACTGATTTGGAGTTTAAAGGAATATAGAGAAGAGATTTATGCTCAATTAGGGGAGTCAGAGGTTAATGAAGAGGTGGATAATAACCCGGTTAAGGATCTAAACGAGAAAGTCATTACCAAATTGAAGGATTTAAAAGATAAGGGGATGATTTGTGATGAGAATCGGGCATACTTCAAGCCACAGAAGGAAGCTAAAATTGGTAGATTTTATCTTCTTCCCAAAATCCATAAGAGATTATATAAAGTACCTGGCAGACCAGTGGTGTCAAATAGTGGAACACCCACTGAAAAGATTTCGGAATTATTGGATTTTTACTTACAACCAGTGGCTAAAACGCTACCCTATGTTATTAAGCATACTACCAATTTTTTATGTGGTCTGAAGGAAATGGGTGATATTCCAGGAGGTGCTATTATTTGTAGTATGAATGTAGTGGGTCTGTACTCACATATCGCTCATGATGAGGGCTTGGAAAGTATGAGGTCGGTTTTAAATGAATATAATAGGAATATAGGTATTGATGGGGAATTGGCAGAGGAGGATTTGATAGATTTGGCAGAATTGATTATAAAAAATAATTATTTTGAATTTGAGGATAAAATCTACCATCAGATATTGGTTACGGCTATAGGTACTAAGTTTGCACCTTCCTTCGCTGATATTTTTATGTCGAATTTGGAAGAGAGAATGATTAGTGAATATGACCTGGATCCTTTAGTTTGGTGGCGTTTTTTGGACGATGTTTTTCTCATTTGACTTCACGGGAATGTGACTTACTTGAAGTTTTGAATTTTGTTAATGGTTACCATCATTGTATTAAGTATACTTGGGAATGGTCAACCAAGAGACTTTCGTACCTGGTCGTAATGATTTTGGTGGAAAATGGAAAGATTTTGACTGATGTGTAGTCTACGCCATCGGATTCACATCAGTGTTTGCATTATGGGTCGTTTCACCCGACGCATGTTAAGAAGGGAATTCCCTATGGTCAAGCTCTCAGGATGAAACGTATATGTAGCACGAAAGAAACTTATAATAGGAGAATAGAGATGGTCCGAGGGAATTTTGAAAAAAGGGGTTTTAGTAAAGTTTTTGTGGATTCCCAATTTAAGAAGGGCAAAAGGATCTCTAGAGATAGTCTACTGTGTGAAGAAGAGAGAAAAGGAAAAAAGAGGAATATGACTTTGAATGTGCTGAGGAAGCCCATACAATGTGTTAGGAATAAACATTCCTTCTGTCAACCATGTATAACGCGTCACTTACAAGGAACGTCGAGATGTCCAACTTGTATTGAACCATTAACATTACAAACATTACGACCTTCAAGACTTGTTGCAGACTTGTTATCACAGTTGAGGATTCATTGTGATAATGCCGACAAAGGATGTCCTAACATTGAAAAGCTGGAATTGCTTGAAGCCCATGTTGCACACTGTGGGTTTAGTCCAGTGCAATGTTCAAACGATGGTTGTGAGTTGATGGTCAACAGGAAAGATCAACGAAGCCACGAGATAAATAATTGTAATTTTCGTAAGGGGAAATGTGAAGTTTGTGGGGAAGAAGTCACTTATGGGGAGCGATTGTTGCATTGTTATGTGACTACGTCGGATTTTAATAAAATGAAAGATGAAATGTCCGGTATCAAAGAAATAGTTACAAGTCTCAGCAGAGAACTGTCGCGTTGTATAGCTGAGATGAGAGAACAGAATGGTGAACTGAAGGAGCAGATGGTTAGTATGAACAAACCGATGAATGATTTGAAACGAGAGATGAGCGAGGTGAAGAAAGAAGTAGATAGAATTAAAGAACAGGTAAAAGGTCGAGATTCTCTTCTTGGTTTGCAGGACGGTTGTTTAGTAGAGAACTGGAACGTGAAAAACTATATTATTATTGTTGCTGGAGGGATTGTTCGGAAGTCAGTTGAGATGTTCAGCTGGACAACAAGACAGTGGACTCACCTCCCATCAATGACGTCAGCACGTGACTGCTCATCGTCGTCTGTCCACGAAGGTCAAATGTTTGTTTGTGGAGGAGGGAGGAAGGACAGTATTGAGGTATTGAACTTGAAGGAAGAAGGTGCACAATGGAAAAACGTTACTGCAAAATTATCACAGGAGACCTGGGGACATACCACCGTGGTTTATGAAAAGAATTTATTTATTTTAGGAGGTAAAAGTATTGGTAAAGTAGTTAATGATATCTATAAAATAAGTTTGGTTCCTCCTTATTCTTCCCACCTAGTTTGTCATACGGCAGAACCAAGAGCACGTCATGGCCCGCACCGTTTTGGTGACAAGATTGTCATTGTTGGAGGAACAACAACAGGTCATTCAAGTGGTTCTCTTGACAGTGTTATTATATGATATTACTAACAACTGTTGTCAAATTCTGGCTTCGTTGCCATTTGCTGTCAGTTGCATGGCAACCGTTCCCTGTAAAGGAAAAATAATTATATTAGGAGGAAGAAATAATAATAATGAAAAGTTAAATACTGTAATAGTTTATAATTTAGCCAATGAAGAAAGTGAAATGTTACCAGCAATGAAACACAAGCGAGCTTCTTGTACTGCAGTGACCACAGGAAATGTTAATGTTGTCATGGGAGGACGGAATGAAGATGAAAAAGAACTTAATTCTGTGGAATGTTTTGATTTTGATCTTAATTTTGTGGGTAGAACTACACCCTATGAGTGAAAAGAGAAATGCTGCCATTGCTATAGTGAAATCTGTTTAGGACAGTTGTGGAATTATTGTCGAAGTAAAGTTCTTCTGAAACTTGTTGAATAGTATATTTTTTACTCCATGTGAGCTAAGTATTTATTAAAGCTAAATCTGTTTAGTGCGATTTGTTTGTAAGGTGCTAGTATGTTATATGATTAAATTTGATATCAACAATACATAGAAAACGTTTATTTTCAAAACAATAGAATAGTGCCACGTCGACTTACTCAGTTTGCTATTTTATGTTGTTAGCTCCTTGCAGATTTAAACAGCCACCAACATTGTTATCTAAGTCTTCCATTACATTAATTTCTCACCAATACGGCCGTATACATGCAATCCTGACCGTTTTGGACAAACTTGGTAAATAACATGTCAAAAATGCACGCTTCCATTGGCGGAGAGTCATGTCCATATAGCTCGATCACAGAATGCGGGAGTGGCTCGATAGTAAAAGGTGGGATCGGCGAGTGATCAGCGACCTGTCTGCGACTCTCCAGAAATCCTGCTTCATACTGTTTAGCGAAAATTATCACTTCTCAAATATATCGTATTAAGATTTACGAAACCGAAGAAGTTATTCAACTTTGTTGGAATGATACTACGTTAGGTGACAAACAGTTTTATTTTTACTGATCTTAACGCAACCTCTTACCCTGAACTTTAATTAGAACTATAAGAGTCGGAGGGCAATATCAAGGCACCGTCAAGAAGATTTTAGTCATTTTGAGTGCAGCGGATCGAACTGGCTTTAGCAAATGAACGCAAAAAAACTCGCCAACAGGGCAGATAAAAGACCACCCAAAGAAAGGGCACGGGTGGCGACCTCCCAAAACCCTGTTCTAGTTGCGCCTCTGTTAACGAATTCTGATGAAATGGCCCCTGTTATGATCTGTGGTATTTTATTCTCCTAGCTCTCATGAACTCGAGTGACAACTCCTCGTTGTCTGATGTTACAGTTCATTTGTTTTACATTAATTAATTAGTTTGATATTAACAACTCCGAAGTATTAAGTATCACATATCATTACATCTTCCTTTTCTTAAAGTTTAACAAAATTTGAACTAAAGAGTCAATGCTGTTTAATCGTGTCTAAACGTGTACGAATCAATAATAATAGTCAGGTGGTTTGCTTACCCGTCCATAACGTGTGGTTACCATAGTTGATTGTTTTCCGGAATCTGTTTTCGTTGTTGGAGTGTCGTTTCGTTTCTTTTGAATTTCTCTCTCCGTATTATGACATTCAGTAAGTGGTACTTCGATCTCTGCGTTGGCTTGTATGAATGATTCATTTGTTTGAAGATCTCTTCTATTTCGTCTCAACACTCTGCCTTCTTCTGTTTGGACTTTGTAGGATCTCGGGTGTTGGTCTTGTTCAATCACTCTTGCTTTGACTGGCCATGAGCCGTCTTTATTTACTCGAACCGTTGATCCTTCTTCGAGTGATGGATGTTTCTTTGCTGTTCTGTCGTAGTATTCTTTTTGCTTGCCCATCAGGGTTGTTTTCTTTAGGAGATACTTGTTGTTCTCATTATGTGTCTGGGTGTAGTGTTGAAATGATGGAAGTCTTGTTCGAATCTTTCTTCCAAACAGTCGTTCAGCAGGCAACGGTCCTCCGTTAGGATCTGGGCATGCTCGATGTGCTTGAACTGCTATGTACGGGTCTTCTCCCTTCCTGGTAGCTTTCTTGAGGAGCTGTTTGATAGTTTGAACTGCTCGTTCTGCCATTCCCTTTGACTTTGGGTATTTTGGGCTCGATGTGGAGTGGATAAAGTCCCATTTTCTGGTAAATTCTTTAAAGTCTTTGCTGCTGTATTGTGGTCCGTTATCAGAGACTACTTCGCGTGGTGTGCCATGTCTTGAGAATATTGACTTCAGTTTCTGGATGACTTGTTTGCTGCTGGTGTTGTCCAACTTTGCTATTTCTGGATAATTGGAGTAGTAGTCGACAACAATCACAAAGTCGTTGTTTTGAAACTTGAATAAATCTGTTGCTACTTTCTCTCAAGGCTTCGTAGGAAGATTGTGTGGCATCAGAGGCTCTTTCTGTTGGTATTTTCTATATTCCTGGCATACGCTGCATCCTTTAATCATTTCCGTTATTTCCATGTTCATCCCAGGCCAGAACAACGTTTCTCTAGCTCTAGATTTACATTTCTCGATTCCCAGGTGCCCATCGTGTTAAGAAGTGGTACTTCATATAAGATTATTTAGAATACTTTGGATGTAATGATCACACCATGAGTCTTATGGGTCTAAAGTTCATTCATGTGTGTTGATGTGTGATTGGTTTAAATTGTCATGTGACACTGTAGCACGTTTTATGATTGTTAGGACAATAGTCTTTTAGTTCATTCTTTTTCTACTTGTATTTCTAGAGGTTGCACTTATATCAAATTGATTAAACATGATTACTTAAAACTGGATACAGTATTCGATTTGTTACCATAATTTCAATACATCGTGTATTTTCTCTTTCATGTCCATTCTCATGGGCGAGGGAACTATCACTCTTTCTCCTTTCATGATGATTCCGTTGGCTTAGGTGATTTCTTGTCTGAATGGAAAGTATGGTGTAAGTTCAACTGGAAGCTGTGCTTTGTGGTCTGGCCATCCATCTTTTAAGATACTGCTTAGCTTCTGTAGGACTTGGTCTTTCGCGGTTTCACGTTGAAATTTACTAAGCATCGTTTCGGATATCGGTAGATTGGATATTACCATGTGAACTTGGCTCTCTAAATTAAGTTCATCTTCTGGTAGTCGAGGTAGGTATGCTCTTGACAGTGTGTCCGCAACGGGTAAGTTCTTTCCTGGGGTATACTGTATTGTCATGTCGTATCTCTGGAGTTTTAATCTGAATCTCTGGATTCTTGGAGGGGCACTTGCAATTGGTTTTGAGAAGATGGGTTGGAGAGGCTTATAATCGGATTCTGCAACGAAAGGCTTGCCGTATACGTAATCGTGGAATCGCTGAGTGCCAAATACTATTGCCAAAGTCTCTTTTTCGATCTGTGCGTAGTTTTGTTCTGTTTTCGTCAGTGATCTGCTGGCATATGCTACTGGGACCCATAATTCATGTTTTTGCAGTAGAACTGCTCCTAGGCCATACTTTGATGCATCAACTGATTTCATGGTTTGTCGTTTAGGGTCGTAGTACTTGAGAGTAGGTCTTGATGATATTTCTTTCTTGATGCTCGGTCCATTGCCATTCAGCGCTTGACTCCAATAGTTGTCGTAGACATGTTGTCTTGGATGAAAGATCTGGAACCATTCCTAAAAATCTTTGTAGGTCCGACTTGTTGGTTGGTATAGGCATGTTCGTGATCGCTGTGATCTTTTTTGGATCTGGTTTTACGCCTTGATCTGAGAATATGTGACCGAGGAAAGTCATTTCTGTCGTTCCAAAAACACATTTTTCCTTGTTTAACTTCAAACCGGATTTATCAATTCTTTCGAGGACTTGCGAAAGGCGAACATTGTGTTCTTCTTTGGTCTTTCCCCAAACGATGATGTCATCCTGAACATTTGCGCAGCCTTCAATGCCTTCAAGTATCTGAGTTATCTTCTTCTGGAAGACTTCACTTGCACTTAAGATTCCAAAGGGAAGTCTCTTAAATTTATATCTGCCAAATGGGGTGTTAAACGTTAGGATCTTTGAGCTCTCCTCATCGACTTTTATTTGCCAATATCCACTTGACGCGTCTAACTTCGAAAAGAATTTTGCGTCTGCCATTTCTGCCATGATTGACTCAGCATTACGCATTGGGTAGTGTTCTCTCTTTATTGCCTTGTTTAGATCGTATGGATCAAGGCATATTCGCAGTTTTCCATTAGGCTTCTCAACTATAACTAGGGAATTCACCCAATCGGTCGGTTCGTCTGCTTTGTCGATGATTTCATTTCTTTCCATGCGTTCAAGTTCAGCTTTTAGCTTAATTGGGACGACGAAGAACTGTATCGGATAATCCATCTTTCCTTTTCTTTTTAGTCGTAGTATGCATTTGCCTGAGATTGGTATTTCTGTTGAATGAATGAATGAATAACTTTATATACCGTTTATTTCGTTTGGTGTAATTTGTGCTGTTTTGTAAGTCGTTTGAATATGCTTTGTGGCATTACGTTGGCTTGTGCTCCTGTGTCGATTTTGTATTCGACGAGTAATCCAGATGTATCAATTGATACGGTCCATGTATTCGAATCATGTTGCTTCTCACATATTTCGACTTTATGGCGCGCGTTTTCTTCTTGTGTTAGGGAGCAGCGTGTTGATTTCTCTTCGTTATTGACGGTGCCAATATATAAGTTGTCTCCACCTTCAATACTTTCTTTACTGGAATGGTTGTCATCTCTTGATTTCATTTCGTTTATTTGGTTTGATAAACATACTTTTGCAAAGTGATTTCGCTTTCCACATTTCTTGCATAATTTCCCATAGGCGGGACAGCGTCCTTTATCATGTTGACTTCCACAGTATCGACAAATTTTCCTTTGGTTATGACGTTTTCTTTGATTATCTTGTTTACCTCTGTTTCGCGGTTTGTCCTTTCGGTTACCTAGTTAGTCGACTTGATTTGGCGACGTTTTAGACTGCATTTCTTCCGACTGCTTCTTTGTTTCTTCAGCTGCTCTGCAAATGCTCATTGCTTTATCAAGTGTCTGGTCAGGTTCTCGCAGTAATCTTTCTTGCACTCTCGTATCTCTCACTCCAGCGACAATTCGATCCCTTATGAGGCTCTCTTTTAGTAATCCAAATTCGTAATACGTGCTTTTTAGTTTCAGTTCAGTGACATAGTCTTCAATGTTTTGTCCTTCGCTTTGGTTGTATGAGAAGAACTTGTATCTTAGGTATGGAATGTTCTTTTTGGGATTCATGTATTCATCAAATTTTCTTAATACTGGTTCCAATTTCATGCCATCTTCATCGTTTTCGAAGGTAAAGGTGTAATAGATTTCTCGCGCTCTTTCTCCAATTGTGGTAAGAAGTCTGGACGTTTTGACGTCTTCATCTTTATCGTTCGACTCTGTGGCGGTCATGTAGAATTTGAATTCTTTTTTCCATCGCTCCCAATTCTGGCAAAGGTTTCCATCGAACCGCAGTTCCTTGGGTGGATTTAACTTGTTCATCTTGTTTTCTTTTACGCCTTTGTTCATCTATCCCGCGCCTGACACCATGTTATGATCTGTGATATTTTATTCTCCTAGCTCTCATGAACTCAAGTGACAACTCCTCTTTGTCTCATGTTACCGTTCATTTGTTTTACATTAATTAGTTTGATATTAACAACTCCAAAGTATTAAATATCATATATCATTACAGCCCCCGTCCACTCGACATGCATGTCTTGGTCACGTGCTTCTAAATGTCGAATCAGACTTCATAATCTATTGTATCTGTGACTATAGAATTTCTGGATTCTCAATTTCTTATTTCTGGGCGTTCTTGTTCACAGGGGAAACTAAAGTTGCGAGTTCTTGGTTTAGATTTTAAAAATGTTGTTATCGTGATTTGTATTTGGGCTCACATAGTCCAATCACTTAATGAATTAACGTGGTGTGTTTGGAGATATTTGAAAGATCTGGATGATTGCAGAAGTAATGGCTTCCGTCGAAGAAGGATACGACGATGAACGTTTTGAAAGTCCTGTTCCTCAGAATCTCCATTGCGCAATTTGTTTGAATGTGTTGAGGAAACCCATGCAATGTGTTAGGAACGAACATTCCTTCTGTCAACCATGTATAACGCGTTACGTACGAGAAACGCCGAGATGTCCAACTTGTATTGAACCATTGACATTACAAACATTACGACCTTCAAGACTTGTTGCAGACTTGTTATCACAGTTGAGGATTCATTGTGATAATGCCGACAGAGGATGTCCTAACATTGAAAAGCTGGAAATGCTTGAAGCCCATGTTGCACACTGTGGGTTTAGTCCAGTGCAATGTTCAAACGATGGTTGTGAATTGATCGTGAATAGGAAAGATCAACGAAGCCACGAGACGAATAATTGCAATTTTCGTAAAGCGAATTGCGAAGTTTGTGGGGAAGAAGTCACTTATGGGAAACGACTATTGCATTGTTATGTGACTAGGACGGATTTTAATAAAATGAAAGATGAAATGTCCGGCATGAAAGAAATAGTTACAAGTCTCAGCAGAGAACTGACACGTCATATGGCTGAGATGAGAGACAAGATGAGTGAACTGAAGGAGCAGATGGTTGGTATGAACAAACCGACAAACGATTTGAAACGAGAGACGGACGAGATGAAGAAAAAAGTGTATAAAATTGAAGAACAGTTAAAAGGTCGATATTCTCCCGTTGGTTTCCATTCCGGTTGTTTAGTAGAGAACTGGAAGGTGAAAAATGATGTTATCATTGCTGGAGGGGATGGTCTGAAGTTAGTTGAAATGTTCAGCTGGACAACAAGACAGTGGACTCACCTCCCACCAATGACGTCACTACGTGGCTGTTCATCGTCGTTTGTCCATGAAGATCAAATGTTTGTTTGTGGAGGAATTGGTGAGGACAGTATTGAGGTATTGAACTTGAAGGAACAAGGTGCACAATGGAAGAAATTTACTGCCAAGTTACCACAGTGGACCTACGGACATACCACTGTGGTTTATGAAAATAATTTATTTATTTTTGGAGGTTACAGTCGTGGTAAGTCAGTTAATGATATCTATAAAGTAAGTTTGGTTCCTCCTTATTCTTCCCAGTTAGTTTGTCATTTGTCAGAACCAAGAACATGCCATGGTGGACAATGTTTTGGTGACAAGGTTGTCATTGTTGGAGGAACAACAACAGATTATTCAAGTGGTTATCTTGACACAGTGTTATTATA
This sequence comes from Heliopora coerulea, assembly GCA_030142905.1. Classification (NCBI taxonomy): domain Eukaryota; kingdom Metazoa; phylum Cnidaria; class Anthozoa; order Scleralcyonacea; family Helioporidae; genus Heliopora; species Heliopora coerulea. The sequence continues at coordinate 47,086 of JASJOG010000462.1, forward strand.
TGATATTACTAACAACTGTTGTCAAACTCTCCCTCCATTGCCTTTTGCTGTCAGTTACATGGCAACTGTTGCCTGGAAAGATAACATTATCATTATTGGAGGACATGACAAGAACAATAAAAAATTAAACACTGTTGTAGTTTATAATATAACAAATAGAAAGAGTACAATGTTACCAGCAATGAAACATGAGAGATCAGGCTGTAGTGCAGTGATCACAGGAAATGTTATTGTGGTCATGGGAGGGAGAGATGAGAGAGGAAAAGATCTTAATTCAGTGGAATGTTTTAACATTCATACTTATACCTGGGAAGAACTTCCCACAATGAAAGAGAAAAGATCTTATGCAACTGCAGTTGTGAAAAGTATTAGTTGATAGGTTAAAGGAATTGTTTTGGAATGAACACAGGTTTTGGTATGAAATAAGTTTTATAAAATTAATTCAAGTATGTTGAGTGTAAAACAACAGTTTAATGTTGAGTGAAAGTGAGTGATTACTTGTTTAAAAAGTTTGGAAAATTAAGAATATTAAAAGATTAAGACTGAGAGTTTGCACCTAACATAGAAAATGTGGAAAATAAATAATGAAGAGAGAGTTAAATCATAAAAAGAATCATGTCATATATCTTTGTAGACAATTGATGTAATGTTTTGTTTACTTAAACTGTGTGAGTCTAGCAGTAAATAAGTTAAATCCAGTACAGTTGTTGTTATAAATATCTGTGTAATGTTCAAGCTAGGTCAGTTCAATCACTGAAGTTGACAGCCGTGCCATAAGTTTTTACTACAGACCGACTAGTTTTGGCGGGAAAATTTCCGAGTTGATTTGAAGATAAACGAGATTCTGGTAGGTTTTAAAGAAGATTTATAAAAACAAACTTGGAGAAAAGAAGTTGAATGTTGTCAACGATAATTTTAAGCTGAAAACTAGTTGAATAGAGGCGAAAAAAACACGTAGTAGGTAAAAACAAGCAAGTAAACCTAAGCCATTAACTCACGAACACAAAGTTTCGTTAAAAGCGATGAAGAAAGGAACCAAAAGCCATATAATAAATTCCTTATTAATCTCGTTTGTTTGGTCTGTACGGGAAAGTATTTGTCCTCGTTTTTTCTTCGCACAGACGTCGCTCCGTCGGTCGGTCTGTTGTTTCCACTCATGTTGGTGGCATTTTTCTTTAATGTTTCTGCAAACCTGTAATGAAGTTGTGAAACATTTAACATTTATCATAAGCATCAACACATTTGTTGATTGTATCACAAGTCAGCAGGTCAGAAACACACAGTTTTATTGATTTACATATTGTACGACAAGGTACAAATTCAAAAAGATAACGACTGGAAATATCTTGTGGAAACGCAAGTCAAACAAAGAATTTATCACTGTGTGTTATATGATTTATTAAATTTTATATGAAGAATGCTTTTAATTTGTTGAATTTTTATTATACAAAGTATTTTTTATTACTCTCTTCAGAACTATCATAACTTGAATAGATTAATTTTAGGATTTATTTGATTTAGGTTTTTTAAGAAAATGAAGTAAATTTAGAAAATCTCAATTACTGAATGGTACTAACACCACTCAAGCATATCACAGTGGAATAAAGATACAAAATATTTTAATTGTGTTGTTTTGTCATGTCTTAAAGAGAAGTCAAACCAGCTCTATAGTGAAATGTGTTTAGTTCTGATATGGGATTATTTCTGTATTGAAATTGTGGCAAAATCGGTTCAGAGTGAACGGCAAGAGTACTTTTTATAATTTTATTTTGGCATTTAACGTATAGATTTACCGTAATGAGTTGAAGTATTTTAAAAGCAATGAGCAACCCTTCCCAACATGCTCTGACCTGAAGGAGACAAAGTCCGAAACATCGTCAGAAATACGTAAGTAGTTTTTAAGTATTTTTTTTACTTTCGGTGAGTTCTCTTCTTGAGTCTCGTTTACCATTACATGCAGGTTTTGAGAACTTAGCAGCACGTCATTTATATAATTGTACAACAAATTACAAGGAGAATACAAAAGCAAACAATTCACTAAAAGAAAAAAATTCATGCCCAAAAGTCTTGGTGCAAAATATCGCTCGCGTGGCTTTTTTCCTTTGTTTTGGGAGCTGTCGAATAGAACCAAGTAGAAATGTATTGAAGTTTCACAATGTAGCTGTAGAGCAGTGGCGTAGCCAGCCAAACAGAAGTGGGGGGGGACATGCGAGCGCCGTAGACGAGAGCCTACTAGAGGGTCCACACCCCTCTGGGAAAATTTTGATATCTGAGCTTGAGGTATCGTAGCCTGCGTGCAGTCCCGTAAAATGGGACTGCACGCTGGCTAGAGGTATCGTAGAAGCCCGGAAATACAAAAAATGTTTCATTCTTTAAAAATGGTTCTTTATTTCTCACAAATTTCTTCTCTGGAACAAAAAGTTATTGAAATTACAAAAGAAGTTTTCTGTTTTTAGCTAGTTTGAATGATTCAAGTAGGCTGTCCAGTTCGATCTTATCGGCTATGTCACGCTCTGTATTAATTTGAACAAGACTTTCAAGTCGTTCATCTGACATGGACGCGCGTAGATAATTGTTAATAATTTTTACCTTGCTATGCGCCCGTTCACACGATGCAACAGTGACAGGAAGAGTAGCAACAATTCTGACGAGGTCATACAGCTCGGGATACAGGCGGTTAAGCTCATTTTTGCCAAACAGCTTCAGCAAAGTTGGAAGGCAAAGCCAACGCTCAGGTTTTCTCGCAGATGATTTACGTGATGCAATCTCTTTTGATCTCATCCATTCTTCGTATTCTTTCTTCCATGCAGCAACTTCACTGGATTTCGAGAGCAAAATAAACTGAAGAGCTACCGTCTCAGAATTAATGTCGTATATGTTTGCCAACTTTCTTGCATTCTCAACATTTGCATCATTGAGGTTCTTGGGATGGAAGATGTTAGATAGTGCCAAGATCTCACAAGCTTGGGAGGAAAATCTCTTTTCAAGCTCATTGTGTAGGCAATCAAGAAAAGGAAAGAAAAAATCTCTCTTCAACACCTCTAGGATTATCATCAAAACTTGTTTCGGATCGATTCACAGAAGCATCATGGTCTAAGATGAATGATCCATCGTTGAGGTAAGAGGGTATCGTACGCTGTCTCTTTCGGGCATGATTAGGGACAGAGTTCTGCAAATCATTCACGACTAATCTGTTTTTGGCGCAATAATCTTGCGCTTCAGTCAAAAACTCCTCCAATTTCTCCTCGTTTCTAAATGAAGATAGGGTCTTCTTAAGGGATTCCACACCAGATACAGCAGAAACTAAATCCATGTCTTCATGCTGAAAATACTCCGAAACTGATCTACTGAGAGAAAAGAACTTCTTCAACACGACGCACGAGGCAATAGACTTGAGCCTTTGCAATCGTAAAAGCAAGCCATCAGCAGCCGAGTCTCCCTCCCTTGACATTTTCTTTAGCATGGAAAAAATGGCGGGCAGTGTGTTTAAGACAGCATCTAGGTCGTCAGAACGTGCAGTCCACCGTGTGTCGGAAAAGGAATGCAACGCCTGTTTTCCCGTGGATATGCCATGTAATTGGAGTTTTTCTTCGAACAATGCGTGCCTTTTTGGAGGTCCCTCCAGATACCGGTATATGGAACCAATTGTATCAAATATATCATTCACTGCAAGCACGTTGTTAACGATAATAGTGTCTTAACGATAATATCACCTAGACTTTTTCCAGTTAAGCTGGTAACACGTTCAAGTTTAATGCAACGTTCCCAAATGTCATAGTCATAAACATATCTGACAATGATTGTCATAAATGCGCGTTTATGTGATGTAACTTCATTGCATTCAATTGAGTAATACTTGGCAGAAATGACTTCAGCTTTCACGGATTCTATGATCAAACTACTTAAAATTGTGATCATTTCATTCTGAATATCGGGTGAAAAATAGGACAAATTCAGCAGATGATTTTCCATCCAATTCGTTAAGGGTTTATGAAATTTTGCAAGAAATTTGAGCTCCTCCATGAAGTTTCCACAATTTGATGAGTTTTCCGACTCATCATGCCCACGGAATGCACTGTTTTGTTTTGCCAAGTGTCTGACAACGTCAAAAATTGACCGAAGTATCTCGCGATTTTCTTCCCTTTCTTTCATTTTTTTTGCTTTTGTAGCCTCAGCCTCCTTACTAAGGAGATTATTGACGTGATTTTTAGTACTTTTGAAATCTTACAAACGTGTCATCGACAAAACATATGTACGTGACTTAGCATGTTTCGCTAGTTTTCCTCCTTCACCTGAGGCATTTTTCCAGTTTCGGAAGCCTTTCTTTGTGAATATATCTTCTGAGCATCCAACTAAAAAAATAAAGTTTAACGGTTTTGAACGGCTTTGCAACTGCTTATTAAAGTCTTTTTAAGACAGAACTTTATATTGACAAAAAAAAACTAATGACCTAACTGCGATATGCAACTCGGAGATTGAAAAAAGCTAATAAGTATGAATCATTAAAATTGTTTGTCAGTTTGAAACATATGCAGAAAAATCAAGTGTTTACTCCGTACTTACCAAGTGTTCCAAAGCACCTGCAATAATAGCAAAATGCTGCATCTTTTTCCCGTGAATACTCCAACCAACAAAATTCATTGTACCAGCGACTTTGAAACTTGAACGTTCTGCTTCCTACGGTCGTCGCTGGAAATTCGATTACTGGTCTGATAGGACCTAAATCATTTATGACTAAAGCTCGATTAGCTTCATTTATAACCTCAGTAGCAGGATCGCGTATGCTAACATCTCCCATGTTTTTCCACTCCAAGTCTTATTAAATACATTTGGTTAAACTGCGAGGAGCTGAGTAGTAACTTTATGTAAGTGTTATGAAACATACATTCCATCAGCTGACTTGGTGGTCTGCAATTTATTATGAATTAAATGGAATTTATAAAACGTCAACCTAATCTATTGTGAAAATAGCTGCTATGAATAGGTAGACGATCGTATCACAAAAGTTGTAATGTTTGTTTGAGTTTTGTCTAGTTTTAGACATGTGAAGTTGTTATCTTATTTTTGTAACCAGCACCATAATTAGTCCTCTCGAAAATGTCAGTTACCGATCTGGCTTAAAAGGTTTCTGTCTATGTTATCGAATGTAAGGTCAAGGTACAAGTTGGTATTGTTAAATTTTAGCTCTGGTTTGTGTTAGTCCCGCCTATTAACTTACGGATTGCCTTGAATAAAGTTGTGGAAAGTTCGCCACAAACTGTCCGCTGGACGTTGCATCGTGCCCATCCCCCCATTTCTTATCGGATTTAAACATATCTCGAGGGTGACCATGAATGGAAGTGGAGGGGGGACTCGTCCCCCCAGTGCTCCCCCGTGGCTACGCTTCTGGTACGAGTAACACAAACAGCATGGAAGAATAAAGAAGAAATTATAAAAGGAAAAGTGGTGCTGAGCCAATATTGGCATTTAAAGAGGGTTTAAGATTGCGAATAAGTAGACTTTCTCGTAAGAGAAGTTCGAACTCAAAAGGACAAGAAGAAAGGATTTTAAAATCATCAAAGGAGACTGGGTGATCCGTGTCACGGTGGTGTGAAAGAATACTGGTGAGGGGAGGGTTAGTGCGCTTTTTACCTGTGAGAGGTGAGATTCCCATATCATCAGATACGCGTGTATGGAGGTGTCGGATGGTGTCTCCGACATACGAAGCTCCGCAGCTTCGACACGTAAAATGATAAACTACATGCGATCTTAAGCGTAGAGGAATCTTGTCTTTAAAAGAGAAGAAATGTAAAAGTCTAAGCGACGGGTGAGCAACACACCTGATGTTGATGTGACGAAAAGCGGATGAGAAAAGTTTTTTTTTATCTGAGTTCGGATATGAGAGAAATGTTGCCCAGTAAATGGTAAAGAGAGGTAAACAACACATTTGGAAGCCGTAAGCAATTTAGTTGATTTGGAGAAGACTTTGTCTAGAAAGGAGGCGATACATCTGTCAAGAAGTTTTCCCGGATAACCATTGTTAATAAAAATGCGTTTTAGTTTTCTAGTTCGGCATGAAAAATAACGTATGTAGAACAAATACTGAAACAGCGGTTAAGTAAAGAGAAAATCAAACCCCTTTTGTGAGAAAACGGAATGAAGGAATCAAAGGAAGTAAGAAGACCTGTAAAAGTGGGTTTGCGGTAAACATTAGTTGAAAAGCAACCATTGGAACGGACGATATTGATGTCTAAGAAGGCAAGGATTTGTTGGCTTCTAATTCATGCGTAAATTTTATTTTGGAATGTCTAGAGTTGAGATAATTGAGGAATGGAATAACGTGGTCGGGAGAACGAAATAAAATGAAACAATCGTCAACATAACGACAGTAAAACAACGACTTAAATTAGACGGGCAATCATTAATTAAAACAGACTCATAGTGAGAAAGGAAAATATTCGCAAAGAGAGGTCCCAGGGGAGAACCCATGGCAACGCCATCAACTTGTTGATAGACCTCGCCGTTGAACAGAAAATGGCAATTTTTTACCGCTAAATTTAAAAGCTTTCGAAACTCAAAAATAGAAAAACCGTGAAATTTATGGCTTTCGATGGCTTTCGTAAAGATGGCTTTCGTAAAAAATCGATGTCTTTCGTAAAGATATTTTGCTGGGCTTTGATATTCCTTTTGAGATTACGTTTTCTACCTGGTCGATCCATAGCTGATGTTTAAAAAAAAAAAATTCTACCATGCTTGTTAGAGTCAAATTGTATATTATATATATATATATTATATTTATATATAATCTATATATATATAATTCATATATATATATTTATATAGGTATTTAATATTAATCTTAGTAGGGAAGGAATTAAGGCGCTTCGGGATTCGAAGAATTATAGGGATGTTGTAATTAAACCTGCGTGTAAAGGTTCGGCGGTACTGATTTGGAGTTTAAAGGAATATAGAGAAGAGATTTATGCTCAATTAGGGGAGTCAGAGGTTAATGAAGAGGTGGATAATAACCCGGTTAAGGATCTAAACGAGAAAGTCATTACCAAATTAAAGGATTTAAAAGATAAGGGGATGATTTGTGATGAGAATCGGGCATACTTCAAGCCACAGAAGGAAGCTAAAATTGGTAGATTTTATCTTCTTCCCAAAATCCATAAGAGATTACATAAAGTACCTGACAGACCAGTGGTGTCAAATAGTGGAACACCCACTGAAAAGATTTCGGAATTATTGGATTTTTACTTACAACCAGTGGTTAAAACGTTGCCCTATGTTATTAAAGATACTACCAACTTTTTATGTCGTCTGAAGGAAGTGGGTGATATCGCAGGAGGTGCTATTATTTGTAGTATGGATGTAGTGGGTCTGTATCCACATATCGCTCATGATGAGGGGTTGGAAAGTATGAGGTCGGTTTTAAATGAATATAATAGGAATATAGGTATTGATGGGGAATTGGCAGTGGAGGATTTGATAGATTTGACAGAATTGATTTTAAAAAATAATTATTTTGATATTTGAGGATAATATCGACCATCAGATATTGGTTACGGCTATAGGTACTAAGTTTGCACCTTCCTTCGCTGATATTTTTATGTCGAATTTGGAAGAGAGAATGATTAGTGAATATGACCTGGATCCTTTAGTTTGGTGGCGTTTTTTGGACGATGTTTTTCTCATTTGACTTCACGGGAATGTGACTTACTTGAAGTTTTGAATTTTGTTAATGGTTACCATCATTGTATTAAGTATACTTGGGAATGGTCAACCAAGAGACTTTCGTACCTGGTCGTAATGATTTTGGTGGAAAATGGAAAGATTTTGACTGATGTGTAGTCTACGCCATCGGATTCACATCAGTGTTTGCATTATGGGTCGTTTCACCCGACGCATGTTAAGAAGGGAATTCCCTATGGTCAAGCTCTCAGGATGAAACGTATATGTAGCACGAAAGAAACTTATAATAGGAGAATAGAGATGGTCCGAGGGAATTTTGAAAAAAGGGGTTTTAGTAAAGTTTTTGTGGATTCCCAATTTAAGAAGGGCAAAAGGATCTCTAGAGATAGTCTACTGTGTGAAGAAGAGAGAAAAGGAAAAAAGAGGAATACGACTTTGAATGTGCTGAGGAAGCCCATACAATGTGTTAGGAATAAACATTCCTTCTGTCAACCATGTATAACGCGTCACTTACAAGGAACGTCGAGATGTCCAACTTGTATTGAACCATTGACATTACAAACATTACGACCTTCAAGACTTGTTGCAGACTGGTTATCACAGTTGAGGATTCATTGTGATAATGCCGACAAAGGATGTCCAAACATTGAAAAGCTGGAATTGCTTGAAGCCCATGTTGCACACTGTGGGTTTAGTCCAGTGAAATGTTCAAACGGTGGTTGTGAATTGATGGTCAATAGGAAAGATCAACAAAGCCACGAGATGAATAATTGCAATTTTCGTAAAGCGAAGTGCGAAGTTTGTGGGGAAGAAGTCACTTATGGGAAACGACTATTGCATTGTTATGTGACTAGGTCGGATTTTAATAAAATGAAAGATGAAATGTCCGGTATCAAAGAAATAGTTACAAGTCTCAGCAGAGAACTGTCGCGTTGTATAGCTGAGATGAGAGAACAGAATGGTGAACTGAAGGAGCAGATGGTTAGTATGAACAAACCGATGAATGATTTGAAACGAGAGATGAGCGAGGTGAAGAAAGAAGTAGATAGAATTAAAGAACAGGTAAAAGGTCGAGATTCTCTTCTTGGTTTGCAGGACGGTTGTTTAGTAGAGAACTGGAACGTGAAAAACTATATTATTATTGTTGCTGGAGGGATTGTTCGGAAGTCAGTTGAGATGTTCAGCTGGACAACAAGACAGTGGACTCACCTCCCATCAATGACGTCAGCACGTGACTGCTCATCGTCGTCTGTCCACGAAGGTCAAATGTTTGTTTGTGGAGGAGGGAGGAAGGACAGTATTGAGGTATTGAACTTGAAGGAAGAAGGTGCACAATGGAAAAACGTTACTGCAAAATTATCACAGGAGACCTGGGGACATACCACCGTGGTTTATGAAAAGAATTTATTTATTTTAGGAGGTAAAAGTATTGGTAAAGTAGTTAATGATATCTATAAAATAAGTTTGGTTCCTCCTTATTCTTCCCACCTAGTTTGTCATACGGCAGAACCAAGAGCACGTCATGGCCCGCACCGTTTTGGTGACAAGATTGTCATTGTTGGAGGAACAACAACAGGTCATTCAAGTGGTTCTCTTGACACAGTGTTATTATATGATATTACTAACAACTGTTGTCAAATTCTGGCTTCGTTGCCATTTGCTGTCAGTTGCATGGCAACCGTTCCCTGGAAAGGAAAAATAATTATATTAGGAGGAAGAAATAATAATAATGAAAAGTTAAATACTGTAATAGTTTATAATTTAGCCAATGAAGAAAGTGAAATGTTACCAGCAATGAAACACAAGCGAGCTTCTTGTACTGCAGTGACCACAGGAAATGTTAATGTTGTCATGGGAGGACGGAATGAAGATGAAAAAGAACTTAATTCTGTGGAATGTTTTGATTTTGATCTTAATTTTGTGGGTAGAACTACACCCTATGAGTGAAAAGAGAAATGCTGCCACTGCTGTAGTGAAATCTGTTTAGGACAGTTGTGGAATTATTGTCGAAGTAAAGTTCTTCTGAAACTTGTTGAATAGTATATTTTTTACTCCATGTGAGCTAAGTATTTATTAAAGCTAAATCTGTTTAGTGCGATTTGTTTGTAAGGTGCTAGTATGTTATATGATTAAATTTGATATCAACAATACATAGAAAACGTTTATTTTCAAAACAATAGAATAGTGCCACGTCGACTTACTCAGTTTGCTATTTTATGTTGTTAGCTCCTTGCAGATTTAAACAGCCACCAACATTGTTATCTAAGTCTTCCATTACATTAATTTCTCACCAATACGGCCGTATACATGCAATCCTGACCGTTTTGGACAAACTTGGTAAATAACATGTCAAAAATGCACGCTTCCATTGGCGGAGAGTCATGTCCATATAGCTCGATCACAGAATGCGGGAGTGGCTCGATAGTAAAAGGTGGGATCGGCGAGTGATCAGCGACCTGTCTGCGACTCTCCAGAAATCCTGCTTCATACTGTTTAGCGAAAATTATCACTTCTCAAATATATCGTATTAAGATTTACGAAACCGAAGAAGTTATTCAACTTTGTTGGAATGATACTACGTTAGGTGACAAACAGTTTTATTTTTACTGATCTTAACGCAACCTCTTACCCTGAACTTTAATTAGAACTATAAGAGTCGGAGGGCAATATCAAGGCACCGTCAAGAAGATTTTAGTCATTTTGAGTGCAGCGGATCGAACTGGCTTTAGCAAATGAACGCAAAAAAACTCGCCAACAGGGCAGATAAAAGACCACCCAAAGAAAGGGCACGGGTGGCGACCTCCCAAAACCCTGTTCTAGTTGCGCCTCTGTTAACGAATTCTGATGAAATGGCCCCTGTTATGATCTGTGGTATTTTATTCTCCTAGCTCTCATGAACTCGAGTGACAACTCCTCGTTGTCTGATGTTACAGTTCATTTGTTTTACATTAATTAATTAGTTTGATATTAACAACTCCGAAGTATTAAGTATCACATATCATTACATCTTCCTTTTCTTAAAGTTTAACAAAATTTGAACTAAAGAGTCAATGCTGTTTAATCGTGTCTAAACGTGTACGAATCAATAATAATAGTCAGGTGGTTTGCTTACCCGTCCATAACGTGTGGTTACCATAGTTGATTGTTTTCCGGAATCTGTTTTCGTTGTTGGAGTGTCGTTTCGTTTCTTTTGAATTTCTCTCTCCGTATTATGACATTCAGTAAGTGGTACTTCGATCTCTGCGTTGGCTTGTATGAATGATTCATTTGTTTGAAGATCTCTTCTATTTCGTCTCAACACTCTGCCTTCTTCTGTTTGGACTTTGTAGGATCTCGGGTGTTGGTCTTGTTCAATCACTCTTGCTTTGACTGGCCATGAGCCGTCTTTATTTACTCGAACCGTTGATCCTTCTTCGAGTGATGGATGTTTCTTTGCTGTTCTGTCGTAGTATTCTTTTTGCTTGCCCATCAGGGTTGTTTTCTTTAGGAGATACTTGTTGTTCTCATTATGTGTCTGGGTGTAGTGTTGAAATGATGGAAGTCTTGTTCGAATCTTTCTTCCAAACAGTCGTTCAGCAGGCAACGGTCCTCCGTTAGGATCTGGGCATGCTCGATGTGCTTGAACTGCTATGTACGGGTCTTCTCCCTTCCTGGTAGCTTTCTTGAGGAGCTGTTTGATAGTTTGAACTGCTCGTTCTGCCATTCCCTTTGACTTTGGGTATTTTGGGCTCGATGGGGAGTGGATAAAGTCCCATTTTCTGGTAAATTCTTTAAAGTCTTTGCTGCTGTATTGTGGTCCGTTATCAGAGACTACTTCGCGTGGTGTGCCATGTCTTGAGAATATTGACTTCAGTTTCTGGATGACTTGTTTGCTGCTGGTGTTGTCCAACTTTGCTATTTCTGGATAATTGGAGTAGTAGTCGACAACAATCACAAAGTCGTTGTTTTGAAACTTGAATAAATCTGTTGCTACTTTCTCCCAAGGCTTCGTAGGAAGATTGTGCGGCATCAGAGGCTCTTTCTGTTGGTATTTTCTATATTCCTGGCATACGCTGCATCCTTTAATCATTTCCGTTATTTCCATGTTCATCCCAGGCCAGAACAACGTTTCTCTAGCTCTAGATTTACATTTCTCGATTCCCAGGTGTCCATCGTGTATTTTCTCTTTCATGTCCATTCTCATGGTCGAGGGAACTATCACTCTTTCTCCTTTCATGATGATTCCGTTGGCTTAGGTGATTTCTTGTCTGAATGGAAAGTATGGTGTAAGTTCAACTGGAAGCTGTGCTTTGTGGTCTGGCCATCCATCTTTTAAGATACTGCTTAGCTTCTGTAGGACTAGGTCTTTCGCGGTTTCACGTTGAAATTTACAAAGCATCGTTTCGGATATCGGTAGATTGGATATTACCATGTGAACTTGGCTCTCTAAATTAAGTTCATCTTCTGGTAGTCGAGGTAGGTATGCTCTTGACAGTGTGTCCGCAACGGGTAAGTTCTTTCCTGGGGTATACTGTATTGTCATGTCGTATCTCTAGAGTTTTAATCTGAATCTCTGGATTCTTGGAGGGGCACTTGCAATTGGTTTTGAGAAGATGGGTTGGAGAGGCTTATAATCGGATTCTGCAACGAAAGGCTTGCCGTATACGTAATCGTGGAATCGCTGAGTGCCAAATACTATTGCCAAAGTCTCTTTTTCGATCTGTGCGTAGTTTTGTTCTGTTTTCGTCAGTGATCTGCTGGCATATGCTACTGGGGCCCATGATTCATGTTTTTGCAGTAGAACTGCTCCTAGGCCATACTTTGATGCATCAACTGATTTCATGGTTTGTCGTTTAGGGTCGTAGTACTTGAGAGTAGGTCTTGATGATATTTCTTTCTTGAGCTGTTTAAGGGCTTTATCTTGATGCTCGGTCCATTGCCATTCAGCGTTTGACTCCAATAGTTGTCGTAGACATGTTGTCTTGGATGAAAGATCTGGAACCATTCCTAAAAATCTTTGTAGGTCCGACTTGTTGGTTGGTATAGACATGTTCGTGATCGCTGTGATCTTTTTTGGATCTGGTTTTACGCCTTGATCTGAGAATATGTGACCGAGGAAAGTCATTTCTGTCGTTCCAAAAACACATTTTTCCTTGTTTAACTTCAAACCGGATTTATCAATTCTTTCGAGGACTTGCGAAAGGCGAACATTGTGTTCTTCTTTGGTCTTTCCCCAAACGATGATGTCATCCTGAACATTTGCGCAGCCTTCAATGCCTTCAAGTATCTGAGTTATCTTCTTCTGGAAGACTTCACTTGCACTTAAGATTCCAAAGGGAAGTCTCTTAAATTTATATCTGCCAAATGGGGTGTTAAACGTTAGGATCTTTGAGCTCTCCTCATCGACTTTTATTTGCCAATATCCACTTGACGCGTCTAACTTCGAAAAGAATTTTGCGTCTGCCATTTCTGCCATGATTGACTCAGCATTACGCATTGGGTAGTGTTCTCTCTTTATTGCCTTGTTTAGATCGTATGGATCAAGGCATATTCGCAGTTTTCCATTAGGCTTCTCAACTATAACTAGGGAATTCACCCAATCGGTCGGTTCGTCTGCTTTGTCGATGATTTCATTTCTTTCCATGCGTTCAAGTTCAGCTTTTAGCTTAATTGGGACGACGAAGAACTGTATCGGATAATCCATCTTTCCTTTTCTTTTTAGTCGTAGTATGCATTTGCCTGAGATTGGTATTTCTGTTGAATGAATGAATGAATAACTTTATATACCGTTTATTTCGTTTGGTGTAATTTGTGCTGTTTTGTAAGTCGTTTGAATATGCTTTGTGGCATTACGTTGGCTTGTGCTCCTGTGTCGATTTTGTATTCGACGAGTAATCCAGATGTATCAATTGATACGGTCCATGTATTCGAATCATGTTGCTTCTCACATATTTCGACTTTATGGCGCGCGTTTTCTTCTTGTGTTAGGGAGCAGCGTGTTGATTTCTCTTCGTTATTGACGGTGCCAATATATAAGTTGTCTCCACCTTCAATACTTTCTTTACTGGAATGGTTGTCATCTCTTGATTTCATTTCGTTTATTTGGTTTGATAAACATACTTTTGCAAAGTGATTTCGCTTTCCACATTTCTTGCATAATTTCCCATAGGCGGGACAGCGTCCTTTATCATGTTCACTTCCACAGTATCGACAAATTTTCCTTTGGTTATGACGTTTTCTTTGATTATCTTGTTTACCTCTGTTTCGCGGTTTGTCCTTTCGATTACCTAGTTGGTCGATTTGATTTGGCGACGTTTTAGACTGCATTTCTTCCGACTGCTTCTTTGTTTCTTCAGCTGCTCTGCAAATGCTCATTGCTTTATCAAGTGTCTGGTCAGGTTCTCGCAGTAATCTTTCTTGCACTCTCGTATCTCTCACTCCAGCGACAATTCGATCCCTTATGAGGCTCTCTTTTAGTAATCCAAATTCGCAATACGTGCTTTTTAGTTTCAGTTCAGTGACATAGTCTTCAATGTTTTGTCCTTCGCTTTGGTTGTATGAGAAGAACTTGTATCTTAGGTATGGAATGTTCTTTTTGGGATTCATGTATTCATCAAATTTTCTTAATACTGGTTCCAATTTCATGCCATCTTCATCGTTTTCGAAGGTAAAGGTGTAATAGATTTCTCGCGCTCTTTCTCCAATTGTGGTAAGAGGTCTGGACGTTTTGACGTCTTCGTCTTTATCGTTCGACTCTGTGGCGGTCATATAGAATTTGAATTCTTTTTTCCATCGCTCCCAATTCTGGCAAAGGTTTCCATCGAACCGCAGTTCCTTGGGTGGATTTAACTTGTTCATCTTGCTTTCTTTTACGTCTTTGTTAATCTATCCCGCGCCTGAAACCATGTTATGATCTGTGATATTTTATTCTCCTAGATCTCATGAACTCAAGTGACAACTCCTCTTTGTCTCATGTTACCGTTCATTTGTTTTACATTAATTAATTAGTTTGATATTAACAACTCCGAAGTATTAAGTATCATATATCATTACAGCCCCCGTCCACTCGACATGCATGTCTTGGTCACGTGCTTCTAAATGTCGAATCAGACTTCATAATCTATTGTATCTGTGACTATAGAATTTCTGGATTCTCAATTTCTCATTTCTGGGCGTTCTTGTTCACAGGGGAAACTAAAGTTGCGAATTCTTGGTTTAGATTTTAAAAATGTTGTTATCGTGATTTGTATTTGGGCTCACATAGGCCAATCACTTAATGAATTAACGTGGTGTGTTTGGAGATATTTGAAAGATCTGGATGATTGCAGAAGCAATGGCTTCCGTCGAAGAAGGATACGACGATGAACGTTTTGAAAGTCCTGTTCCTCAGAATCTCCATTGCGCAATTTGTTTGAATGTGTTGAGGAAACCCATGCAATGTATTAGGAATGAACATTCCTTCTGTCAACCATGTATAACGCGTTACGTACGAGAAACGCCGAGATGTCCAACTTGTATTGAACCATTGACATTACAAACATTACGACCTTCAAGACTTGTTGCAGCCTTGTTATCACAGTTGAGGATTCATTGTGATAATGCTGACAGAGGATGTCCTAACATTGAAAAGCTGGAAATGCTTGAAGCCCATGTTGCACGCTGTGGGTTTAGTCCAGTGCAATGTTTAAACGATGGTTGTGAATTGATCGTGAATAGGAAAGATCAACGAAGCCACGAGATGAATAACTGCAATTTTCGTAAAGGGAAATGTGAAGTTTGTGGGGAAGAAGTCACTTATGGGAAACGACTATTGCATTGTTATGTGACTAGGTCGGATTTTAATAAAATGAAAGATGAAATGTCCGGCATGAAAGAAATAGTTACAAGTCTCAGCAGAGAACTGACACGTCATATGGCCGAGATGAGAGACAAGATGGGTGAACCGAGTGAGCAGATGGTTAGTATGAACAAACCGATGAATGATTTAAAACGAGAGGTGGATGAGATGAAGAAGGAAGTACATAGTATTAAAGAACAGTTAAAAGGTCGAGGTTCTCCTTTTGGTTTGCAGGTCGGTTGTTTGGTGGACAACTGGAACGTGAAAAACGATATTATTATTGCTGGAGGGTGTAGTGCGCGATCAGTTGAAATGTTCAGCTGGACAACAAGACAGTGGACTCACCTCCCACCAATGACGTCAGGACGTTTCTGTTCATCGTCGTTTGTCCACGAAGATCAAATGTTTGTTTGTGGAGGCGGATGGAGTAGAGATGACAGTATTGAGGTATTGAACTTGAAGGAACATGGTGCACAATGGAAGAAATTTACTGCCAAGTTACCACAGAGGACCTGCGGACATACCACTGTAGTTTATGGAAATAATTTATTTATTTTTGGAGGTTACAGTGATGGTAAGTCAGTTAATGATATCTATAAAGTAAGTTTGGTTCCTCCTTATTCTTCCCAGTTACTTTGTCATTTGCCAGAACCAAGAACATACCATGGTGCACAATGTTTTGGTAACAAGGTTGTCATTGTTGGAGGAACAACAACAGGTTTATCAAGTAGTTCTCTTGACACAGTGTTATTATATGATATTACTAACAACTGTTGTCAAACTCTGCCTCCATTGCCTTTTGCTGTCCGTGACATGGCAACTGTTGCCTGGAAAGACAACATTATCATTATTGGAGGATGTAACAAGAATGATAAAAAATTGAACACTGTTGCAGTTTATAATATAACAAATGGAAAGAGTACAATGTTACCATCAATGAAACATGAGAGAGCATTCTGTAGTGCAGTGATCACAGGAAATGTTATTGTTGTTATGGGAGGATGGAAATATGATAGAGGAGCTCTTAATTCTGTGGAATGTTTTAACATTCATACTTCTACCTGGGAAGAACTTCCCATGATGAAAGAGAACAGATGGTGTGCAACTGCAGTTGTGAAAAGTATTAGTTGATAGGTTAAAGGAATTGTTTTGGAATGAACACAGGTTTTGGTATGAAATAAGTTTTATAAAATTAATTCAAGTATGTTGAGTGTAAATCAACAGTTTAATGTTGAGTGAAAGTGAGTGATTACTTGTTTAAAAAGTTTGGAAAATTAAGAATATTAAAAGATTAAGACTGAGAGTTTGCACCTAACATAGAAAATGTGGAAAATAAATAATGAAGAGAGAGTTAAATCATAAAAAGAATCATGTCAGATATCTTGGTAGACAATTGATGTAATGTTTTGTTTACTTAAACTGTGTGAGTCTAGCAGTAAATAATTTAAATCCAGTACAGTTGTTGTTATAAATATCTGTGTAATGTTTGAGCTAGGTCAGTTCAATCACTGAAGTTGACAGCCGTGCCATAAGTTTTTCCTACAGACCGACTAGTTTTGGCGGGAAAATTTCCGAGTTGATTTGAAGATAAATAAACGAGATTCTGGTACGTTTTACAGAAGATTTATAAAAACAAACTTCAAGAAAAAAAGTTGAATGTTGTCAACGATAATTTTAAGCAGAAAACTAGATGAATAGAGGCGAAATAAACACGTAGTAGGTAAAAACAAGCAAGTAAACCTAAGCCGTTAACTCATGAACACAAGGCTTGGTTAAAAGCGATGAAGAATGTAACCAAAAGCCATATAATAAATTCCTTATTTATCTCGTTTGTTCGGTCTGTACGGAAAGTATTTGTCCTCGGGTTTTTTCGCATAGATGTCGCTCTGTCGGTCGGTCTGTTGTTTCCACTCATGTTGGTGGCATTTTTCTTTGATGTTTCTGCAAACCTGTAATGAAGTTGTGAAACATTTGACATTTATCGTAAGCATCAACACATTTGTTGATTGTATCACAAGTCAGCAGGGCAGAAACACACAGTTTTATTGATTTACATATTGTACGACAAAGTACAAATTCAAAAAGATAACGACTGGAAATGTCTTGTGGAAACGCAAGTCAAAAAAAGAATTTATCACTGTAAATATGTTATGATTTATTAAATTTTATATGAAGAATGCTTTTAATTTGTTGAATTTTTATTATACAAAGTATTTTTTATTACTCTCTTCAGAACTATCATAACTTGAATAGATTAATTTTAGGATTTATTTGATTTAGGTTTTTTAAGAAAATGAAGTAATTTTAGAAAATCTCAATTTCTGAATGGTACTAACACCGCTCAAGCATATCACAGTGGAATAAAGATACAAAATATTTTAATCGTGTTGTTTTTTCATGTCTTAAAGAGAAGTCAAACCACCTCTATAGTGAAATGTGTTTAGTTCTGATATGGGATTATTTCTGTATTGAAATTGTGGCAAAATCGGTTCAGAATGAACATCAAGGGTACTTTTTATAATTTTATTTTGGCTAATGCCATGTAATTTGAGCTCCTCGATGGTCCATTTGTTCATTTAACCTACAGATTTACCGTAATGAGTTGAAGTATTTTAAAAGCAATGAGCAACCCTTCCCAACATGCTCTGACCTGAAGGAGACAAAGTCCGAAACATCGTCAGAAATACGTAAGTAGTTTTTAAGTATTTTTTTTACTTTCGGTGAGTTCTCTTCTTGACTCTCGTTTACCATCACATGCAGGTTTTGAGAACTTAGCAGCACGTCATTTATATAATTGTACAACAAATTACAAGGAGAATACAAAAGCAAACAATTCACTAAAAGAAAAAAATTCATGCCCAGAAGTCTTGGTGCAAAGTATCGCTCGCGTGACTTTTTTCCTTTATTTTGGGAGCTGTCGAATAGAACCAAGTAGAAATGTATTGAAGTTTCACAATGCAGCTGTAGAGCAGTGGCGTAGCCAGCCAAACAGAAGTAGGGGGGTCATGCGAGCGCCGTAGACGAGAGCCTACTCGAGGGTCCATACTCCGCTGGGAAAATTTTGATATCTGAGCTTGAGGTATCGTAGCCTGCGCGCAGTCCCGTAAAATGGGACTGCACGCTGGCTAGAGGTATCGTAGAAGCCCGGAAATACAAAAAATGTTTCATTCTTTAAAAATGGTTCTATAATTTCTCACAAATTTCTTCTCTGGAACAAAAAGTTATTGAAATTACAAAAGAAGTTTTCTGTTTTTAGCTAGTTTGAATGATTCAAGTAGGCTGTCCAGTTCGATCTTATCGGCTATGTCACGCTCTGTATTAATTTGAACAAGACTTTCAAGTCGTTCATCTGACATGGACGCGCGTAGATAATTGTTAATAATTTTTACCTTGCTATGCGCCCGTTCACACGATGCAACAGTGACAGGAAGAGTAGCAACAATTCTGATGAGGTCATACAGCTCGGGATACAGGCGGTTAAGCTCATTTTTGCCAAACAGCTTCAGCAAAGTTGGAAGGCAAAGCCAACGCTCAGGTTTTCTCGCAGATGATTTACGTGATGCAATCTCTTTTGATCTCATCCATTCTTCGTATTCTTTCTTCCATGCAGCAACTTCACTGGATTTCGAGAGCAAAATAAACTGAAGAGCTACCGTCTCAGAATTAATGTCGTATATTTTTGCCAACTTTCTTGCATTCTCAACATTTGTATCATTGAGGTTCTTGGGATGGAAGACGTTAGATAGTGCCAAGATCTCACAAGCTTGGGACGAAAATCTCTTTTCAAACTCATTGTGTAGGCAATCAAGAAAAGGAAAGAAAAAATCTCTCTTCAACACCTCTTTAGGATTATCATCAAAACTTGTTTCGGATCGATTCACAGAAGCATCATGGTCTAAGATGAATGATCCATCGTTGAGGTAAAAGGGTATCGTACGCTGTCTCTTTCGGGCATGATTAGGGACAGAGTTCTGCAAATCATTCACGACTAATCTGTTTTTGGCGCAATAATCTTGCGCTTCAGTCAAAAACTCCTCCAATTTCCCCTCGTTTCTAAATGAAGATAGGGTCTTCTTAAGGGATTCCACACCAGATACAGCAGAAACCAAATCCATGTCTTCATGCTGAAAATACTCCGAAACTGATCTACTGAGAGAAAAGAACTTCTTCAACACGAAGCACGAGGCAATAAACTTGAGCCTTTGCAATCGTAAAAGCAAGCCATCGGCAGCCGAGTCTCCCTCCCTTGACATTATCTTTAGCATGGAAATGATGGCGGGCAGTGTGTTTAAGACAGCATCTAGGTCGTCAGAACGTGCAGTCCACCGTGTGTCGGAAAAGGAATGCAACGCCTGTTTTCCCGTGGATATGCCATGTAATTGGAGTTTTTCTTCGAACAATGCGTGCCTTTTTGGAGATCCCTCCAGATACCGGTATATGGAACCAATTGTATCAAATATATCATTCACTGCAAGCACGTTGTTAACACTTTTCTCCAGCACAAGATTTAATCTGTGAGCAAAACAATGGAAGTAGACCGACTTGGATGCTCCTGCTTTGCTGAGATGCTCTTGAACACCTTCGTCTTTTCCTGACATGTTACTATCCCCATCAAATCCCTTACCAACCAAATCATTAATAGGAAAATTCATGTCCGCTAGTGTCTTAACGATAATATCACCTAGACTTTTTCCAGTTAAGCTGGTAACACGTTCAAGTTTAATGCAACGTTCCCAAATGGCATAGTCATAAACATATCTGACAATGATTTTCATAAATGCGCGTTTATGTGATGTAACTTCATTGCATTCAATTGAGTAATACTTGGCAGAAATGACTTCAGCTTTCACGGATTCTATGATCAAACTACTTAAAATTGTGATCATTTCATTCTGAATATCGGGTGAAAAATAGGACAAATTCAGCGGATGATTTTCCATCCAATTCGCTAAGGGTTTATGAAATTTTGCAAGAAATTTGAGCTCCTCCATGAAGTTTCCACAATTTGATGAGTTTTCCGACTCATCATGCCCACGAAATGCACTGTTTTGTTTTGCCAAGTGTCTGACAACGTCAAAAATTGACCGAAGTATCTCGCGATTTTCTTCCCTTTCTTTCATTTTTTTTGCTTTTGTAGCCTCAGCCTCCTTACTAAGGAGATTATCGACGTGATTTTTAGTACTTTTGAAATCTTACAAACGTGTCATCGACAAAACATGTATACGTGACTTAGCATGTTTCGCTAGTTTTCCTCCTTCACCTGAGGCATTTTTCCATTTTCGGAAGCCTTTCTTTGTGAATATATCTTCTGAGCATCCAACTAAAAAAATAAAGTTTAACGGTTTTGAACGGCTTTGCAACTGCTTATTAAAGTCTTTTTAAGATAGAACTTTATATTGACAAAAAAACTAATGACCTAACTGCGATATGCAACTCGGAGATTGAAAAAAGCTAATAAGTATGAATCATTAAAATTGTTTGTCAGTTTGAAACATATGCAGAAAAATCAAGTGTTTACTCCGTACTTACCAAGTGTTCCAAAGCACCTGCAATAATAGCAAAATGCCGCATCTTTTTCCCGTGAATACTCCAACCAACAAAATTCATTGTACCAGCGACTTTGAAACTTGAACGTTCTGCTTCCTACGGTCGTCGCTGGAAATTCGATTACTGGTCTGATAGGACCTAAATCATTTATGACTAGAGCTCAATTAGCTTCATTTATAACCTCAGTTGCAGGATCGCGTATGCTAACATCTCCCATGTTTTTCCACTCCAAGTCTTATTAAATGCATTTGGTTAAACTGCGAGGAGCTGAGTAGTAACTTTATGTAAGTGTTATGAAACATACATTCCATCAGCTGACTTGGTGGTCTGCAATTTATTATGAATTAAATGGAATTTATAAAACGTCAACCTAATCTATTGTGAAAATAGCTGCTATGAATAGGTAGACGATCGTATCACAAAAGTTGTAATGTTTGTTTGAGTTTTGTCTAGTTTTAGACATGTGAAGTTGTTATCTTATTTTTGTAACCAGCACCATAATTAGTCCTCTCGAAAATGTCAGTTACCGATCTGGCTTAAAAGGTTTCTGTCTATGTTATCGAATGTAAGGTCAAGGTACAAGTTGGTATTGTTAAATTTTAGCTCTGGTTTGTGTTAGTCCCGCCTATTAACTTACGGATTGCCTTGAATAAAGTTGTGGAAAGTTCGCCACAAACTGTCCGCTGGACGTTGCATCGTGCCCATCCCCCCATTTCTTATCGGATTTAAACATATCTCGAGGGTGAAAATGAATGGAAGTGGGGGGGACTCGTCCCCCCCGTGGCTACGCTTGTGGTATGAGTAACACAAACAGCATGGAAGAGTAAAGAAGAAATTATAAAAGGAAAAGTGGTGCTGAGCCAATATCGGCATTTAAAGAGGGTTTAAGATTGCGAATAAGTAGACTTTCTCGTAAGAGAAGTTCGAACTCAAAAGGACAAGAAGAAAGGATTTTAAAATCATCAAAGGAGACTGGGTGATCCGTGTCACGGTGGTGTGAAAGAATACTGGTGGGGGGAGGGTTAGTGCGCTTTTTACCTGTGAGAGGTGAGATTCCCATATCGTCAGATACGCGTGTATGGAGGTGCCGGATGGTTTCTCCGACATACGAAGCTCCGCAGCTTCGAAACGTAAAATGATAAACTACATGCGATCTTAAGCGTAGAGGAATCTTGTCTTTAAAAGAGAAGAAATGTAAAAGTCTAAGCGACGGGTGAGCAACACACCTGATGTTGATGTGACGAAAAGCGGATGAGAAAAGTTTTTTTTTTATCTGAGTTCGGATATGAGAGAAATGTTACCCAGTAAATGGTAAAGAGAGGTAAACAACACGTTTGGAAGCCGTAAGCAATTTAGTTGATTTGGAGAAGACTTTGTCTAGAAAGGAGGCGATACATCTGTCAAGAAGTTTTCCCGGATAACCATTGTTAATAAAAATGCGTTTTAGTTTTCTAGTTCGGCATGAAAAATAACGTATGTAGAACAAATACTGAAACAGCGGTTAAGTAAAGAGAAAATCAAACCCCTTTTGTGAGAAAACGGAATGAAGGAATCAAAGGAAGTAAGAAGACCTGTAAAAGAGGGTTTGCGGTAAACATTAGTTGAAAAGCAACCATTGGAACGGACGATATTGATGTCTAAGAACGGCAAGGATTTGTTGACTTCTAATTCATGCGTAAATTTTATTTTGGAATGCCTAGAGTTGAGATAATTGAGGAATGGAATAACGTGGTCGGGAGAACGAAATAAAATGAAACAATCGTCAACATAACGACAGTAAAACAACGATTTAAGATTAGACGGGCAATCATTAATTAAAACAGACTCATAGTGAGAAAGGAAAATATTCGCAAAGAGAGGTCCCAGGGGAGAACCCATGGCAACGCCATTAACTTGTTGATAGACCTCGCCGTTGAACAGAAAATGGCAATTTTTTACCGCTAAATTTAAAAGCTTTCGAAACTCAAAAATAGAAAAACCGTGAAATTTATGGCTTTCGATGGCTTTCGTAAAAAATCGATGTCTTTCGTAAAGATATTTTGCTGGGCTTTGATATTCCTTTTGAGATTACGTTTTCCACCAGGTCGATCCATAGCTGATGTTTTAAAAAAAAAAAATTCTACCATGCTTGTTAGAGTCAAATTGTATATTATATTTATATATAATCTATATATATATATATATAATTCATATATATATATTTATATATATATTTAATATTAATCTTAGTAGGGAAGGAATTAAGGCGCTTCGGGATTTGAAGAATTATAGGGATGTTGTAATTAAACCTGCGGATAAAGGTTCGGCGGTACTGATTTGGAGTTTAAAGGAATATAGAGAAGAGATTTATGCTCAATTAGGGGAGTCAGAGGTTAATGAAGAGGTGGATAATAACCCGGTTAAGGATCTAAACGAGAAAGTCATTACCAAATTAAAGGATTTAAAAGATAAGGGGATGATTTGTGATGAGAATCGGACATACTTCAAGCCACAGAAGGAAGCTAAAATTGGTAGATTTTATCTTCTTCCCAAAATCCATAAGAGATTATATAAAGTACCTGGCAGACCAGTAGGGGTGCACCGGATATTGTATCCGGCCGGATAGTAGGGTAATGGGACTACCGGTATCCGGCCGGTTATTTTCTTATATCCAGCCGGATACCGGATACCGAATAATTTGCTTTTCTGAAGACAATTGTCAATTTGTGTTACTTGTACCATACTAACAATAGACGTTAATGGAAGAAACAATGGAAACTCGTGTTCTGATCTAACGTTATTTTTTAACCAATAAACAGAAGATAATCGTCTGTTACTTGATAACAATCTCAATAAGTGACACATTTTGATGCGCATAACAACCATTTTACACAAAGTTGTTTGTAGTCCCACTCTAGTTTGTTATATAGTGGCATTGTCAGAATTTTCTTGCATTGTGATGAATGAAAAGGAGTTTCATCTTCATGTTCATCTTCAGTTCTGTTGCATTTTTCCGCCATTTGCAAGTTGCAACTCGTAACTTGTCTAATTAATGCTTGTAATAATTATAAACGCCAGTGAACAAGTAATGTTTTAAAGTAATTACTTGCAAAAAAAGACAAATCACATTTGAACTTCAGTGTAAAGTTTTAATTTTTCTCCTCTCAATCCAAACCTAATTTGGGTAATAATTGATTGATTTGTAGCAAGTGCGAGCTTTTCATCCAAAATACCGGTATCCGGCCGGATTTTTTTCAATTATTCGGTAAATCCGGTATCCGGCCGGCTATAAAAAAACACTATCCGGTGCACCCCTACAGACCAGTGGTGTCAAATAGTGGAACACCCACTGCAAAGATTTCGGAATTATTGGATTTTTACTTACAACCAGTGGCTAAAACGCTACCCTATGTTATTAAGCATACTACCAATTTTTTATGTGGTCTGAAGGAAATGGGTGATATTCCAGGAGGTGCTATTATTTGTAGTATGGATGTAGTGGGTCTGTACCCACATATCCCTCATGATGAGGTCTTAGAAAGTATGAGGTCGGTTTTAAATGAATATAATAGGAGTATAGGTATTGATGGGGAATTGGCAGTGGAGGATTTGATAGATTTGGCAGAATTGATTTTAAAAAATAATTATTTTGATATTTGAGGATAAAATCGACCATCAGATATTGGTTACCGCTATAGGTACTAAGTTTGCACCTTCCTTCGCTGATATTTTTATGTCGAATTTGGAAGAGAGAATGATTAGTGAATATGACCTGGATCCTTTAGTTTGGTGGCGTTTTTTGGACGATGTTTTTCTCATTTGGCTGCACGGGAATGTGACTTACTTGAAGTTTTGAATTTTGTTAATAGTTACCATCATTGTACTTGGGAATGGTCAACCAAGAGGCTTTCGTACCTGGTCGTAATGATTTTGGTGGAAAATGGAAAGATTTTGACTGATGTGTAGTCTACGCCATCGGATACACATCAGTGTTTGCATTATGGGTCGTGTCACCCGACGCATGTTAAGAAGGGAATTCCCTATGGTCAAGCTCTTAGGATGAAACGTATATGTAGCACGAAAGAAACTTAAAATAGGAGAATAGAGATGGTCCGAGGAATTTTGAAAAAAGGGGTTTTAGTAAAGTTTTTGTGGATTCCCAATTTAACAAGGCCAAAGGGATCTCTAGAGATAGTCTACTGTGTGAAGAAGAGAGAAAAGGAAAAAAGAGGAATATGACTCTATTCGTTATGACTTTCCATCCAGCCTTATCGGGGGTAGGAAAAGTTGTTGATTCTCTTGGGCCGATCTTACAGGCGTCGGATAGGACGGCTAAATTCTTTAGTGGAAAACCTAAGATAGTGTACCGGAGGGGGAAAAATTTCAGAGATAGTTTGGTGAGGGCAAGGGTTAGGATGGAGATATAGAGGATAAAGAAATGAGGAAATGTGGTAAATCACGGTGCCAGATTTGCAACTTTGTAGAGGAGGGAAGTAGTTTTGAGGATGGTCGTGGGCATATGTATTATATAAATTTTGAGCTTTGATTACGATTCGGCAGGGGTTATTTACTTATTAAATTGTAAGAGATATTCAAAAATATACGTGGGTAGTACAGTTACATCCTTTCGAAAGAGGTTTAATAACCATAAAAGTAGCTTGAAACGGTTTGGAAAAGGTCAGAGAGGGATTGAAGGTGAACATTTGTATGGTCATTTTTTTGAAGAAGGACATA
Organism: Heliopora coerulea; assembly: GCA_030142905.1. Lineage (NCBI taxonomy): Eukaryota > Metazoa > Cnidaria > Anthozoa > Scleralcyonacea > Helioporidae > Heliopora > Heliopora coerulea. The sequence goes on from JASJOG010000462.1 coordinate 72,836, forward strand.
AGGGTATTGAAGATATTCAAGTGAAGATAATAGACCGTAGGGATGTTACTTACCCTACGTATAGAGAAGGGTTTTGGACTTATAAATTAGATACCTTTGTGCCGAAAGGTTTTAACCTGAGGGACTTCTCATTTTAATTGTAAAGATATTTTTTGGTATAAATAGGGGATACTTTGTACTCTGTATCCTTGATAAAGTTTCAGCGCCCCGAAACGTTGGAGAGGCAAATAAAGATTTTAATCTGTGAGGTTTTATAAATGTTTTTAAAATCTGGGAGTGGGAGGTGTTTGATTTTATATATATATAGTGGCAATTGAGAATTACCTGGTCTTAGAGAGACTATTTTATTATAAGTAGTTATATAAATAGTTTCATTGACACTAATCTGAACTCAAATTCTAACCATAATCTCAACTGTAATGCTAGCCATAACCCCGCCCTTAGCTTTAGATCAGTTTTAAATCAAAAGTTTAAGTTCTGATTTTGGACGAAATGGGCACACACAACCAAACTTGACCTAGGTGTCTTGGTCACGTGCTTCGAAAAGTCCAATCAGATTTCACAACCTATATAATCTGTGACATAAGTCATAATGGCTATCTGCATTCTCATTTCTTGGAGCTCCCGCTTACAGGGAAACGAGAGTTGAGAGTTCTATGGTTCAGAAGTGTCTTTATCGTGGTTTTTATTTAGCGCGTGCGGTAACATTGGAACGGCCGGGATAGTTGCAGAGGGAATGGCCACCGTCGAAGAAGGATACGACGATGAGCGCTTTGAAAGTCCTGTTCCTCAGTCTCCGTTGCGCAATTTGTTTGAATGTGCTGAGGAAGCCCATACAATGTGTTAGGAATAAACATTCCTTCTGTCAACCATGTATAACGCGTCACTTACAAGGAACGTCGAGATGTCCAACTTGTATTGAACCATTGACATTACAAACATTACGACCTTCAAGACTTGTTGCAGACTTGTTATCACAGTTGAGGATTCATTGTGATAATGCCGACAGAGGATGTCCTAACATTGAAAAGCTGGAAATGCTTGAAGCCCATGGTGCACACTGTGGGTTTAGTCCAGTGCAATGTTCAAACGGTGGTTGTGAATTGATGGTCAATAGGAAAGATCAACGAAGCCACGAGACGAATAATTGTAATTTTCGTAAAGGGAAGTGCGAAGTTTGTGGGGAAGAAGTCACTTATGGGAAACGACTATTGCATTGTTATGTGACTAGGTCGGATTTTAATAAAATGAAAGATGAAATGTCCGGCATGAAAGAAATAGTTACAAGTCTCAGCAGAGAACTGTCGCGTTGTATAGCTGAGATGAGAGAACAGAAGGGTGAAAGGAACGAGCAGATGGTTAGTATGAACAAACCGATGAATGATTTGAAACGAGAGATGAGCGAGGTGAAGAAAGAAGTAGATAGAATTAAAGAACAGGTAAAAGGTCGAGATTCTCTTCTTGGTTTGCAGGACGGTTGTTTAGTAGAGAACTGGAACGTGAAAAACTATATTATTATTGTTGCTGGAGGGATTGTTCGGAAGTCAGTTGAGACGTTCAGCTTGACAACAAGACAGTGGACTCACCTCCCATCAATGACGTCAGCACGTGACTGCTTATCGTCGTCTGTCCACGAAGGTCAAATGTTTGTTTGTGGTGGAGGGAGGAAGGACAGTATTGAGGTATTGAACTTGAAGGAAGAAGGTGCACAATGGAAAAACGTTACTGCAAAATTATCACAGGAGACCTGGGGACATACCACCGTGGTTTATGAAAAGAATTTATTTATTTTAGGAGGTAAAAGTATTGGTAAAGTAGTTAATGATATCTATAAAATAAGTTTGGTTCCTCCTTATTCTTCCCACCTAGTTTGTTATACGCCAGAACCAAGTGCACGTCATGGCGCGCACCGTTTTGGTGACAAGATTGTCATTGTTGGAGGAACAACAACCGGTCATTCAAGTGGTTCTCTTGACACAGTGTTATTATATGATATTACTAACAACTGTTGTCAAATTCTGGCTTCGTTGCCATTTGCTGTCAGTTGCATGGCAACCGTTCCCTGGAAAGGAAAAATAATTATATTAGGAGGAAGAAATAATAATAATGAAAAGTTAAATACTGTAATAGTTTATAATTTAGCCAATGAAGAAAGTGAAATGTTACCAGCAATGAAACACAAGCGAGCTTCTTGTACTGCAGTGACCACAGGAAATGTTATTGTTGTCATGGGAGGATGGAATGAGGATGAAAAAGAACTTAATTCTGTGGAATGTTTTGATTTTGATCTTAATTTTGTGGGTAGAACTACCCCCTATGAGCGAAAAGAGAAATGCTGCCACTGCTGTAGTGAAATCTGTTTAGGACAGTTGTGGAATTATTGTTGAAGTAAAGTTCTTCTGAAACTTGTTGAATAGTATATTTTTTACTCCATGTGAGCTAAGTATTTATTAAAGCTAAATCTGTTTAGTGCGATTTGTTTATAAGGCGCTAGTATGTTATATGATTAAATTTGATATCAACAATACATAGAAAACGTTTATTTTCAAAACAATAGAATAGTGCCACGTCGACTTACTCAGTTTGCTATTTTATGTTGTTAGCTCCTTGCAGACTTTAAACAGCCACCAACATTGTTATCTAAGTCTTCCATTACATTAATTTCTCACCAATACGGCCGTATACATGCAATCCTGACCGTTTTGGACAAACTTGGTAAATAACATGTCAAAAATGCACGCTTCCATTGGCGGAGAGTCATGTCCATATAGCTCGATCACAGAATGCGGGAGTGGCTCGATAGTAAAAGGTGGGATCGGCGAGTGATCAGCGACCTGTCTGCGACTCTCCAGAAATTCTGCTTCATACTGTTTAGCGAAAATTATCACTTCTCAAATATATCGTATTAAGATTTACGAAACCGAAGAAGTTATTCAACTTTGTTGGAATGATACTACGTTAGGTGACAAACAGTTTTATTTTTACTGATCTTAACGCAACCTCTTACCTTGAACTTTAATTGGAACTAGGAGTCGGAGGGCAATATCAAGGCACCGTCAAGAAGATTTTAGTCATTTTGAGTGCAGTGGATCGAACTGGCTTTAGCAAATGAACGCAAAAAAACTCGCCAACAGGGCGGATAAAAGACCACCCATAGAAAGGGCACAGGTGGCGACCTCCCAAAACCCTGCTCTAGTTGCGCCTCTGTTAACGAATTCTGATGAAATGGCCTCTGTTATGATCTGTGGTATTTTATTCTCCTAGCTCTCATGAACTCAAGTGACAACTCCTCGTTGTCTGATGTTACAGTTCATTTGTTTTACATTAATTAATTAGTTTGATATTAACAACTCCGAAGTATTAAGTATCATATATCATTACATCTTCCTTTTCTTAAAGTTTAACAAAATTTGAACTAAAGAGTCAATGCTGTTTAATCGTGTCTAAACGTGTACGAATCAATAATAATAGTCAGGCGGTTTGCTAACCCGTCCATAACGTGTGGTTACCATAGTTGATTGTTTTCCGGAATCTGTTTTCGTTGTTGGAGTGTCGTTTCGTTTCTTTTGAATTTCTCTCTCCGTATTATGACATTCAGTAAGTGGTACTTTGATCTCTGCGTTGGCTTGTATGAATGATTCATTTGTTTGAAGAAGATCTCTTCTATTTCGTCTCAACACTCTGCCTTCTTCTGTCAGGACTTTGTAGGATCTCGGGTGTTGGTCTTGTTCAATCACTCTTAAGGGTGCACCGGATCTTGGTTCCGGCCGGAACCCCGATTTTTCAGAGATCCGGTTCCGGCCGGAACTGTTGAAAAAAGTATGGCCGGAACCGGAACTCTCGTTTTCAGAGAGAAAGAACATCAAATAGACTGAACAGATCACATTTCATATTTTTACTTCGTTGCTAAGAAGATAAATAATTAAAATGTGAACTAAAGTACATAAATAATATGATACAACATGGTGTCCAGTGAAGGTATCGATTAGAAAGTTTGAAAATTGGTTTAAAAACAAGTAATGCTATGTGCACTGTTTAGAGCTTTCATATGATTGTAAGGAAGAAACTATACAAGGATACATGCATTTGTATACTAATAAATGAACACTTTATGAAGACGTTTACGTTGCTCAATCTTTTAGTTTATTCCAGTCAGGGAAGTGCCAGTCAGGTACTGGCATCAGACAAAATCAAATATTACCATATATGGCCTAAATAACTCAGTTCCGGTTCCGGCCGGATTTCTTGGTCAGTTCCGGTTGGTTCCGGCTCCGGCCGGAACCTGAAATACTGGTTCCGGTGCACCCTTGATCACTCTTGCTTTGACTGGCCGTGAGCCGTCTTTATTTACTCGAACCGTTGATCCTTCTTCGAGTGATGGATGTTTCTTTGCTGTTCTGTCGTAGTATTCTTTTTGCTTGTCCATCAGGGTTGTTTTCTTTAGGAGATACTAGTTGTTCTCATTATGTGTCTGGGTGTAGTGTTGAAATGATGGAAGTCTTGTTCGAATCTTTCTTCCAGTCGTCGTTCAGCAGGCGACAGTCCTCCGTTAGGATCTGGGCAGGCTCGATGTGCTTGAACTGCTATGTACGGGTCTTCGCCCTTCTTGGCAGCTTTCTTGAGGAGCTGTTTGATAGTTTGAACCGCTCGTTCTGCCATTCCTTTTGACTTTGGGTATTTTGGGCTCGATGGGGAGTGGATAAAGTCCCATTTTCTGGTAAATTCTTTAAAGTCTTTGCTGCTGTATTGTGGTCCGTTATCAGAGACTACTTCGCGTGGTGTGCCATGTCTTGAGAATATTGACTTCAGTTTCTGGATGACTTGTTTGCTGCTGGTGTTGTCCAACTTTGCTATTTCTGGATAATTGGAGTAGTAGTCGACAACAATCACAAAGTCGTTGTTTTGAAACTTGAATAAACCTGTTGCTACTTTCTCTCAAGGCTTCGTAGGAAGATTGTGCGGCATCAGAGGCTCTTTCTGTTGGTATTTTCTATATTCCTGGCATACGCTGCATCCTTTAATCATTTCCGTTATTTCCATGTTCATCCCAGGCCAGAACAACGTTTCTCTAGCTCTAGATTTACATTTCTCGATTCCCAGGTGTCCATCGTGTATTTTCTCTTTCATGTCCATTCTCATGGTCGAGGGAACTGTCACTCTTTCTCCTTTCATGATGATTCCGTTGGCTTAGGTGATTTCTTGTCTAAATGGAAAGTATGGTGTAAGTTCAACTGGAAGCTGTGCTTTGTGGTCTGGCCATCCATCTTTTAAGATACTGCTTAGCTTTTGTAGGACTTGGTCTTTCGCGGTTTCACGTTGAAATTTACTAAGCATCGTTTCGGATATCGGTAGATTGGATATTACCATGTGAACTTGGCTCTCTAAATTAAGTTCATCTTCTGGTAGTCGAGGTAGGTATGCTCTTGACAGTGTGTCCGCAACGGGTAAGTTCTTTCCTGGGGTATACTGTATTGTCATGTCGTATCTCTGGAGTTTTAATCTGAATCTCTGGATTCTTGGAGGGGCACTTGCAATTGGTTTTGAGAAGATGGGTTGGAGAGGCTTATAATCGGATTCTGCAACGAAAGGCTTGCCGTATACGTAATCGTGGAATCGCTGAGTGCCAAATACTATTGCCAAAGTCTCTTTTTCGATCTGTGCGTAGTTTTGTTCTGTTTTCGTCAGTGATCTGCTGGCATATGCTACTGGGGCCCATGATTCATGTTTTTGCAGTAGAACTGCTCCTAGGCCATACTTTGATGCATCAACTGATTTCATGGTTTGTCGTTTAGGGTCGTAGTACTTGAGAGTAGGTCTTGATGATATTTCTTTCTTGAGCTGTTTAAGGGCTTTATCTTGATGCTCGGTCCATTGCCATTCAGCGTTTGACTCCAATAGTTGTCGTAGACATGTTGTCTTGGATGAAAGATCTGGAACCATTCCTAAAAATCTTTGTAGGTCCGACTTGTTGGTTGGTATAGGCATGTTCGTGATCGCTGTGATCTTTTTTGGATCTGGTTTTACGCCTTGATCTGAGAATATGTGACCGAGGAAAGTCATTTCTGTCGTTCCAAAAACACATTTTTCCTTGTTTAACTTCAAACCGGATTTATCAATTCTTTCGAGGACTTACGAAAGGCGAACGTTGTGTTCTTCTTTGGTCTTTCCCCAAACGATGATGTCATCCTGAACATTTGCGCAGCCTTCAATGCCTTCAAGTATCTGAGTTATCTTCTTCTGGAAGACTTCACTTGCACTTAAGATTCCAAAGGGAAGTCTCTTAAATTTATATCTGCCAAATGGGGTGTTAAACGTTAGGATCTTTGAGCTCTCCTCATCGACTTTTATTTGCCAATATCCACCTGACGCGTCTAACTTCGAAAAGAATTTTGCGTCTGCCATTTCTGCCATGATTGACTCAGCATTACGCATTGGGTAGTGTTCTCTCTTTATTGCCTTGTTTAGATCGTATGGATCAAGGCATATTCGCAGTTTTCCATTAGGCTTCTCAACTACAACTAGGGAATTCACCCAATCGGTCGGTTCGTCTGCTTTGTCGATGATTTCATTTCTTTCCATGCGTTCAAGTTCAGCTTTTAGCTTGTCTTTCAATAAGTACGGTACTTTGCGAGGAGGGTGTACCACCGGCTCTGCATCTGTTTTCAGATTGATGTGGTGCTCTCCAGATAGGCAACCAATATCTCCAAATACTTGTCCATAATGTTGTGTAATGTAGGAAGTTCGCTTGGTTTGCTTTACATGTTTAATAAGGTTGAGGCGTTCACTTGTTGCTAGTCCTAGGATCGGAGACGACTTAATTGGGACGACGAAGAACTGTATCGGATAATCCATCTTTCCTTTTCTTTTTAGTCGTAGTATGCATTTGCCTGAGATTGGTATTTCTGTTGAATGAATGAATGAATAACTTTATATACCGTTTATTTCGTTTGGTGTAATTTGTGCTGTTTTGTAAGTCGTTTGAATATGCTTTGTGGCATTACGTTGGCTTGTGCTCCTGTGTCGATTTTGTATTCGACGAGTAATCCAGATGTATCAATTGATACGGTCCATGTATTCGAATCATGTTGCTTCTCACATATTTCGACTTTATGGCGCGCGTTTTCTTCTTGTGTTAGGGAGTGGCGTGTTGATTTCTCTTCGTTATTGACGGTGCCAACATATAAGTTGTCTCCACCTTCAATACTTTCTTTACTGGAATGGTTGTCATCTCTTGATTTCATTTCGTTTATTTGGTTTGATAAACATACTTTTGCAAAGTGATTTCGCTTTCCACATTTCTTGCATAATTTCCCATAGGCGGGACAGCGTCCTTTATCATGTTGACTTCCACAGTATCGACAAATTTTCCTTTGGTTATGACGTTTTCTTTGATTATCTTGTTTACCTCTGTTTCGCGGTTTGTCCTTTCGGTTACCTAGTTGGTCGACTTGATTTGGCGACGTTTTAGACTGCATTTCTTCCGACTGCTTCTTTGTTTCTTCAGCTGCTCTGCAAATGCTCATTGCTTTATCAAGTGTCTGGTCAGGTTCTCGCAGTAATCTTTCTTGCACTCTCGTATCTCTCACTCCAGCGACAATTCGATGCCTTATGAGGCTCTCTTTTAGTAATCCAAATTCGCAATACGTGCTTTTTAGTTTCAGTTCAGTGACATAGTCTTCAATGTTTTGTCCTTCGCTTTGGTTGTATGAGAAGAACTTGTATCTTAGGTATGGAATGTTCTTTTTGGGATTCATGTATTCATCAAATTTTCTTAATACTGGTTCCAATTTCATGCCATCTTCATCGTTTTCGAAGGTAAAGGTGTAATAGATTTCTCGCGCTCTTTCTCCAATTGTGGTAAGAAGTCTGGACGTTTTGACGTCTTCATCTTTATCGTTCGACTCTGTGGCGGTCATGTAGAATTTGAATTCTTTTTTCCATCGCTCCCAATTCTGGCAAAGGTTTCCATCGAACCGCAGTTCCTTGGGTGGATTTAACTTGTTCATCTTGCTTTCTTTTACGTCTTTGTTAATCTATCCCGCGCCTGACACCATGTTATGATCTGTGATATTTTATTCTCCTAGATCTCATGAACTCAAGTGACAACTCCTCTTTGTCTCATGTTACCGTTCATTTGTTTTACATTAATTAGTTTGATATTACCAACTCCGACGTATTAAGTATCATATATCATTACAGCCCCCGTCCACTCGACATGCATGTCTTGGTCACGTGCTTCTAAATGTCGAATCAGACTTCATAATCTATTGTATCTGTGACTATAGAATTTCTGGATTCTCAATTTCTTATTTCTGGGCGTACTTGTTCACAGGGGAAACTAAAGTTGCGAGTTCTTGGTTTAGATTTTAAAAATGTTGTTATCGTGATTTGTATTTGGGCTCACGTAGTCCAATCACTTAATGAATTAACGTGGTGTGTTTGGAGATATTTGAAAGATCTGGATGATTGCAGAAGCAATGGCTTCCGTCGATGAAGGATACGACGATGAACGATTTGAAAGTCCTGTTCCTCAGAATCTCCATTGCGCAATTTGTTTGAATGTGTTGAGGAAACCCATGCAATGTGTTAGGAATGAACATTCCTTCTGTCAACCATGTATAACGCGTTACGTACGAGAAACGCCGAGATGTCCAACTTGTATTGAACCATTGACATTACAAACATTACGACCTTCAAGACTTGTTGCAGACTTGTTATCACAGTTGAGGATTCATTGTGATAATGCCGACAGAGGATGTCCTAACATTGAAAAGCTGGAAATGCTTGAAGCCCATGTTGCACACTGTGGGTTTAGTCCAGTGCAATGTTTAAACGATGGTTGTGAATTGATCGTGAATAGAAAAGATCAACGAAGCCACGAGACGAATAATTGCAATTTTCGTAAAGCGAAGTGCGAAGTTTGTGGGGAAGAAGTCACTTATGGGAAACGACTATTGCATTGTTATGTGACTAGGACGGATTTTAATAAAATGAAAGATGAAATGTCCGGCATGAAAGATGAAATGTCCGGCATGAAAGAAATAGTTACAAATCTCAGCAGAGAACTGACACGCCATATGGCTGAGATGAGAGACAAGATGGGTGAACCGAGTGAGCAGATGGTTAGTATGAACAAAGCGATGAATGATTTAAAACGAGAGGTGGATGAGATGAAGAAAGAAGTACATAGTATTAAAGAACAGTTAAAAGGTCGAGGTTCTCCTTTTGGTTTGCAGGTCGGTTGTTTGGTGGATAACTGGAACGTGAAAAACGATATTATTATTGCTGGAGGAATTAATATGCAATCAGTTGAAATGTTCAGCTGGACAACAAGACAGTGGACTCACCTCCCACCAATGACGTCAGCACGTTACTGTTCATCGTCGTTTGTCCATGAAGATCAAATGTTTGTTTGTGGAGGAATTAGTAATGACAGTATTGAGGTATTGAACTTGAAGGAACAAGGTGCACAATGGAAGAAATTTACTGCCAAGTTACCACAGAGGACCTACGGACATACCACTGTAGTTCATGAAAACAATTTATTTATTTTTGGAGGTGAAAATGGTGGTAAGGTAGTTAATGATATCTATAAAGTAAGTTTGGTTCCTCCTTATTCTTCCCAGTTAGTTTGTCATATGGCAGAACCAAGAATATGGCATGGTGCACAATGTTTTGGTGACAAGGTTGTCATTGTTGGAGGAACAACAACAGGTGGTTCAAGTGGCTCTCTTGACACAGTGTTATTATATGATATTACTAACAACTGTTGTCAAACTCTGGCTCCATTGCCTTTTGCTGTCTGTAGGATGGCAACTGTTGCCTGGAAAGACAACATTATCATTATTGGAGGATGGGACAAGAACAATAAAAAATTAAACACTGTTGTAGTTTATAATATAACAAATGGAAAGAGTACAATGTTACCAGCAATGAAACATAAGAGAGCATTCTGTAGTGCAGTGATCACAGGAAATGTTATTGTGGTCATGGGAGGATGGGGTGAGAGAGGAGATCTTAATTCTGTGGAATGTTTTAACATTCATACTTATACCTGGGAAGAACTTCCCACAATGAAAGAGAAAAGATGTTATGCAACTGCAGTTGTGAAAAGTATTAGTTGATAGGTTAAAGGAATTGTTTTGGAATGAACACAGGTTTTGGTATGAAATAAGTTTTATAAAATTAATTCAAGTATGTTGAGTGTAAAACAACAGTTTAATGTTGAGTGAAAGTGAGTGATTACTTGTTTAAAAAGTTTGGAAAATTAAGAATATTAAAAGATTAAGACTGAGAGTTTGCACCTAACATAGAAAATGTGGAAAATAAATAATGAAGAGAGATTTAAATCATAAAAAGAATCATGTCAGATATCTTTGTAGACAATTGATGTAATGTTTTGTTTACTTAAACTGTGTGAGTCTAGCAGTAAATAATTTAAATCTTGTACAGTTGTTGTTATAAATATCTGTGTAATGTTCAAGCTAGGTCAGTTCAATCACTGAAGTTGACAGCCGTGCCATAAGTTTTTACTACTGACCGACTAGTTTTGGCGGGAAAATTTCCGAGTTGATTTGAAGATAAATAAACGAGATTCTGGTACGTTTTACAGAAGATTTATAAAAACAAACTTCAAGAAAAAAAGTTGAATGTTGTCAACGATAATTTTAAGCAGAAAACTAGATGAATAGAGGCGAAATAAACACGTAGTAGGTAAAAACAAGCAAGTAAACCTAAGCCGTTAACTCATGAACACAAGGCTTGGTTAAAAGCGATGAAGAATGTAACCAAAAGCCATATAATAAATTCCTTATTTATCTCGTTTGTTCGGTCTGTACGGAAAGTATTTGTCCTCGGGTTTTTTCGCATAGATGTCGCTCTGTCGGTCGGTCTGTTGTTTCCACTCATGTTGGTGGCATTTTTCTTTGATGTTTCTGCAAACCTGTAATGAAGTTGTGAAACATTTGACATTTATCGTAAGCATCAACACATTTGTTGATTGTATCACAAGTCAACAGGTAAGAAACACACAGTTTTATTGATTTACATATTGTATGACAAGGTACAAATTCAAAAAGATAACGACTGGAAATGTCTTGTGGAAACGCAAGTCAAAAAAAGAATTTATCACTGTAAATATGTTATGATTTATTAAATTTTATATGAAGAATGCTTTTAATTTGTTGAATTTTTATTATACAAAGTATTTTTTATTACTCTCTTCAGAACTATCATAACTTGAATAGATTAATTTTAGGATTTATTTGATTTAGGTTTTTTAAGAAAATGAAGTAATTTTAGAAAATCTCAATTTCTGAATGGTACTAACATCACTTAAGCATATCACAGTGGAATAAAGATACAAAATATTTTAATCGTGTTATTTTTTCATGTCTTAAAGAGAAGTCAAACCACCTCTATAGTGAAATGTGTTTAGTTCTGATATGGGATTATTTCTGTATTGAAATTGTGGCAAAATCGGTTCAGAATGAACATCAAGGGTACTTTTTATAATTTTATTTTGGCTAATGCCATGTAATTTGAGCTCCTCGATGGTCCATTTGTTCATTTAACCTACAGATTTACCGTAATGAGTTGAAGTATTTTAAAAGCAATGAGCAACCCTTCCCAACATGCTCTGACCTGAAGGAGACAAAGTCCTAAACATCGTCAGAAATACGTAAGTAGTTTTTAAGTATTTTTTTTACTTTCGGTGAGTTCTCTTCTTGACTCTCGTTTACCATCACATGCAGGTTTTGAGAACTTAGCAGCACGTCATTTATATAAATGTACAACAAATTACAAGGAGAATACAAAAGCAAACAATTCACTAAAAGAAAAAAAATTCATGCCCAAAAGTCTTGGTGCAAAGTATCGCTCGCGTGACTTTTTCTCTTTGTTTTGGAAGCTCTCGAAGAGAACCAAGTAGAAATCTGTTGAACTTTCACAATGCAGCTGTAGAACTCCCTCGACATTTTGCACCAAGTGGAAATGCACCTTTAGCCCCTTTCCAGCAAGATGTGTCGTTTAATGAATGAAATCATCAGGTGTTAGCTGAAGTGATACAGTAGAGGCTGATCCTGCCTGGAAAAACCTAGCAAAAGCTCTAACAACGTGACTTAACGTGTCAAAATATAATCTAACATAACCTCTTACAACGTAACTTAACGTCTCATAATATAACTTAGCTTAACTTAACGTCTCGCTACCCAACGAAGCTTGACGTCTTACAAAATAACCAAATAAAATATCCTTAAACGTTGCTTATCGTCTAACAAAGAAACGCAACGTAACGTCTCAGATCTTGGCGTTACGCCTTCAGCTCCGTACACACGGCCAAGTTTCCTTAGAAAATCTTTTCCTTGACAAGTTTAGTTTGCTCGTGTGTACGACACAAATTGACAAGTTTTCCTTGACAAGTCGCCTTTTTGAAAAGACGGCGTGGACAGGTTTTGAACAAGTCTCCTTGTCAAAGAAGACCAGGTCGTGTATTGGGCGCTTTACACTGTAACGTAGCACAAGGTAACGGTACGAAACGTTACCTTTCAAAGCGTGACTTAAAGTTTCACAACGTAGAGCGATGTCGACAGAGTAATGTCGTAGTGATATTTCGAAATTATTACAAATTCGTGTTCAGACTCAGACCAACCTTCGGTCTGAAGATGAATTTGTAATAAATTCGAAATATTACTACAACATTATTGTCTCGTCTTGTCTTCACTCAAATCTTGAGTTTCGAGATGTCACTGTTATTCGGAGTATGTTTCGTATTATACTTCTTAAAGTTATCGACAGGCACTGGACATTAGTCAACGGCTAAAGATAGTTCTGGATCGCACACACGAGTATAGGAGTTAGAAGTGGGTGGGGCCACATACCCCCAAATAATAAAAGTAGGGCGTGCCCACCAATATTTAGTACAGTGGCCTTTTTTTTTTTATCGTTTCTCAGAATGCAGGAAATAGGATTTCAAATCCTCAGGAAATGAAAAATTTCCCAGGGTGGATACCCTTGGATCCCCTCTTCAAGTAGGTTGTGCTGCCCAATAATTACTTGGTTTCTATACCTCCGACAAAGTCTTCTTTTTATATTACTGGTCACTCAGGTATGACTTTGTTTTTGGGAGGATTAACTGTCATTCATTTTTAAAACAAAAGAGGGAAACCAGTTTTTATATTTGTTTACACCAAGGTATCAGAAGAATCCTTTGTAGGGAGGTTTTTTTCAAGAAATTGGTCCATGTCTGATACTTCCCCTGCAACTGGATAGCTCTCACCATTGTCTTTGTCCCAAGTCAGCCAATCCACATGTGATTGAAACTGCCAAATATGATAGCAAGATTTAACTTCCATGGAGCCAAAGGTAATATCTGTGCCACTTCCTACATAAAACCTAAAAGCAAATGGATAAACATGTAGTTGACTTTACCTTGATCTCTTTTCTTCTTGCTTAGTGAGTTTACAGTTAGTCAATTTTTTAGAATTTACCCCTTTCCACAGTAAGCTATCTGTTAATCTTAACTATTCAAAGGTGGTGTTAGGTGGTGGGATAGGAGATAACATGCACTGACTAGGGAAAGCCTAAACCCCTATTGAGAACAATTAATTTATCAAAGAACAAGAATTTTCACATCTACATTCAAAGGGTTCCATATGGTTGATGATTATTTTAAAATTCGAAAATTTTCTACAGCCCTTCTGGGAATCTATAGTCCCCCTGAAATTACTGTTCAGTAGCTGATGATTTAAGTTAGTGATGTGTGATTATCAACATTGTCAGTTGCTTTGCCTTATATTAAAACTGACCTTTCTTGGCTCATAAATTTCACATCAACTTGGAATGTTACCCCTAACTTTGCTGCAGTTTCACCAATATATTTTGAATAATTCCAAGGTGATTCACTTTCTACAAATGAGAGCAATGAAGTGTTTGAACCAAATGTACACAATGAGGCATTGCCAGGGGATGCAAAATTAAGTGATTATGCTCAGTAAACTTGTGAGAAGCAATTTGTCAGATATTACAGTTTTGTTGTATCAATAATAATTTACCTTCTATTACTGACTGGAGCTTACTTTTACTGCTGATGATTTCTTGGCCACAAACTCGTAAGATATGCTTATCAGAAGGATCAGCCTTCCCAAATATAGATTTAATTCCTTAAAAGAACATTAGAACAAGAATAAAGTTGATTTACAATTCTCTGTTTTGCTACAAATGATTTTCTCTTTAATGTGCAAATTTTCTTACATTAACAATTAATGCTTGGAATTATGCCAGTAAAATGCTATCATTTATTATATCCCAGCTAACCATGTTTATTTTGGATTAACATTCCTTAAAGAACTGTTTGTACAACACCAGAAAGTGCATCATACTGTGAAAATGAAACTGAATTGGTTTTTGTCTCTAACTTTGATTCCCAGTATTCTTTAATAATTGTAAAAGAATACCTGTAATTTTTAACAATTTAGTTTTTTCCAAATCCTCGAAAAAATATAAAAAATGCCAAATAAATCAACTTATTTAGAATTTGGCCCTGTTTAGTCTCACATACCCATTTAGAAACACTTTGATCCAATTATTCAGTTAACAACATGAGATTGTTGAAACATTGAGACACTGAGAAGGCAAATACAAACATGATGAATTGTTGACCTTTCTTCCTGCACAACTAGTGGTGGAGGTTTGATGGCATTCAAGGGCCACACCCAGAAGTTAACCAAAACTTTCTTGGTTAGTGTACAATTTACAGGGAAAATGTTGTATAAAAATTTAGTGATATGCAAGCCTCAAAATAACTCACAGATCAATGCCGGTAATTATGGTCGGTAAAAAATGAAATTTACCGGTCGCAGAAGATTTTCTGCCGGTCGTTCTTATTTTTAGTTGTTAATCTTGTTGCCTCGATTTTGCTGTTATAAAACTTTTCCACTGCAAAAGGTACATTTATTTAATTTGATTTAGTTTCTATCTACATTTAACAGAGTAGAATAGAATAGATTTAATATATCAATAGGGAAAACGTCATTTGTAAAGAGTAAAGACAGATTAATATATATAAAACAGGAAAGTTTAAAAAGTTACTAAAAAGTGATAAATTTATTCTTATGCTTACTGGGCACACAAGCTTACTTAGTCGGACTCTGACAGTGATTAACAGTGACTTTTTTGTAAAAAATTTGCCGGTCATGTATGACTGGTAAGGGACAAAATTTGTCGGAAAAACTAAAAAATTTATCGGTGAATGACCAGTGACCGGCAGTTATTTCAAGCCTTGGTGATATGCTGGGGAGGCAGCTGTCACCATCTGAAAAAGGCAACGTCACTCAACTACTCTCCATGCCAGCCATCAACCAATCGTGCAATTTTACCCGCCTATACACGGACCCGTTTGCTAACTCGCCAGCTAATTAATTTTCTACAAACATTTCTTTCAACTTTACCAGAGAAATATTTTGCTGCTTATCAGACAATGTTTGGAAAGCATTTTGAAAGCACTGTGTTAGCCGTGGACCTGCAATATTCAGGACAAACCAAAATATTTTATTTAGACGGATTCACTGACAAAATCCAAACTATTGTATTTTAAGACACAAACCAATACACTTTGTTTTTATGATTTTTGTTTTCATGAATGTTGATCAGTTACAGGAAGATGAAGATATGTTGTTTTTCATATTTCCTAAAATTTTCAAAAAAATTAAAAATTGGAAGGTAGCAAACCTTTGTGCCACCTTGAAAATTTATTTAATTGTACATGTCCCCACTCATCACCATATGACAGTGTAAACTAATGTCATTGACTGTCTTGTTTGTAATTTTTCATGCCGGAATGAAAGAACAAAGATTATCTTACTCATCATTCCTTGAATTCTACTTATATCCTGTGTGGAAATTGCCTTTGAAACTGCACTGATAGCAAACTTAATAAAAAGAAATAATATCATTCGTTGCACTTTGTGAAGATCTGTTACTGATAACTGTTAGACAAACATTTTCAAGTGGCTTCATTTGACATCATGTTTCTCTGTACCAATACTGTAAACTTTTCACCTGATCCAAAAAAGGTCAATTTAAATTTCTCTTTCATCATAAAAACAAAATTTCTTTTGAGTATAGTTAGAGGAAATCCAGTGGTATTTTGCATGGATATACAATAATGTTAACATTGAATTAAGTTGTATATCCATGCACCAAACTGTCATTTGATTTGATATACAAGAAAATGTCTGATTACACTATAACGTATCGTATGTGAATTACTGTAAATTGGTAGGCCAGTATCTCAACCACTCAAATTATATGTAAAAGCACCCCATTTAACATTATTTCTTGTATGTACCTGAACACAGATCCAAGAATTCTTGATTTTTAAATGGTGTGCTGAAATAAATAATAGAACATGAATTTACTTAGCTTGATCTATAGTCAGTTGCAAGATAATTTAAAACTGGTGTAGTATGCTGTATATGATTGCATAGGTATGTGTAAATTGGTGTGGCATAAGATAGTAAGAAATGGTGTGTTATGGCATTTTATGGCAGTATTGCTACAGGAGGAAATTAGAGCACAAATGCTACCATGCTTTTACCAGTGATGATATTGAGCATTCTATATTTTCATACCAACTCTGTAACCTTCGTGGTACTCATCACTGGTGTATATATATTTATATATAATTTTTATATATATAATTCGTATACATATATTATATGTATATTTATATACATATTTATATATATATATTTAATATTAATCTTAGTAGGGAAGAAATTAAGGCGCTTCGGGATTAGAAGAATTATAGGGATGTTGTATATTAACCTGCGGATAAATGTTCGGCGGTGCCCAGGCCCAATTTACCAGCCATATTTCAGGATTTTCAATCTCGGCAGAGTGCAAAACAAAATATACATGCTCAGTAGAAACTGGAGGGGTGTTTCAACACAAAAATTACACAAAAAGTGTCAGTGATAACCAAAAAGCAAATTTTTACATTTAGATTGACGCTTTTGACAGAATAAGTACATTTTTTATGATACATTGACAACAGTGTGTTTGAATTCAGCGTCATTGTGAATACACCAGTCTGAATCAAGCCATCAGTTTTGAACATTTTACACTATAAAACTAATAAAAGACTCAAATAATTAATTAAATATTATTTCAAAATTATTTACAAAAATATATCTACAATTCGGTTAACTATGATGCAAAAGAAAGCAAGGATCTTTACAAAATGCCAAGTCACATTGCGCGCACTTGTAACTGGTCTCCGGCCATCGCCCCTTCGGAGTTCGTCTTTCAACCTTCTTACAATACACGCACTGCTTCTTCCTTCTATCAATTTCCACGGTGAAGTGTTTGTTTGCATTCTCTGAAGCGACGGTTATACAAGCAGCTGCTTGTAAAGTCCGCTTAACAGCAGAAGGACTGCAAAATCCACCGATCAAATCTTTCGCCAATTCAACCCGGAAATCCAGTGATGATCTCGGGTTTCGTCTTCGAAGTTCCTTTTCCAAAATATACGCATTACCAATGGCAAGATCCAACAAAAAGTAAAATATATACTTGTACCACTTGTGCGAAGTACTTGCAAGTGAATAATATGAACGAAGTTGATCAGAAACATCAACACCGCCCATATTATTGTTGTAGGTTACAATTACTTGAGGTTTATTTACAACTTCTGGCTCAGGGGTGTTCCTTTGCCGACGCTGAACGGGAACACCAGATTTCTTCGGACAGGCGTTGGTTGAAAGAGCAGACGGATTTTCTGGCGGCTGGAAAGTAGGTCCCGTGGGAGAAACAAACGCTTCAACTCTGACGTTGCTCAAAGATGAACTCCAAGGTTGAGACGTGTCTGATCTTTCACCATCACTTTCGTCGCTTTCTTCATCATCTGACGCAGAAGTAAGGCCTTCAAAATCTATATCAGAGATATCTCCTGGATTTTCAAATCCAAAGAAGTCTTCTTCTTCATCAGATTCACCAAAAACACGGTGTAACTGTTGTTCGATGACTTCCCGTGCGGCCATGGCGGACATGGGGCGTGAAATTATTCACGCGAAGGAAAACCCTCTCTGGAGCTTTGAAAATATACGTAATTATGCGCACAAGCTGAAAAGTGATTGGTTAATACTCTTATAATTATTCAAAACAGCAAAGAAGACAAAAAAACTAAAACAGGGAGGAG
The DNA here is from genome assembly GCA_030142905.1 of Heliopora coerulea. NCBI lineage: Eukaryota > Metazoa > Cnidaria > Anthozoa > Scleralcyonacea > Helioporidae > Heliopora > Heliopora coerulea. The sequence goes on from JASJOG010000462.1 coordinate 91,032, forward strand.
TAGGTGAAGCGAAAGTTATGATATTTTTGCGGCCGGTTTAGGGCGGCCTGGTAAATAAAGGGTTAAAGGAATATAGGGAAGAGGTTTATGCTCAATTAGGGAAATCAGAGGTTTATGAAGAGGTGGATAATAACCCAGTTAAGGATCTAAACGAGAAAGTTATTACCAAATTAAAGGATTTAAAAGATAAGGGGGTGATTTGTGATGAGAATCGGGCATACTTAAAGCCACAGAAGGAAGATAAAATTGGTAGATTTTATCTTCTTCCCAAAATCCATAAGAGATTATATAAAGTAGCCGGCAGACCAGTGGTGTCGAATAGTGGAAGAGCCACGGAAAAGATTTTGGAATTGCTGGATTTTTACTTACAACCAGTGATTAAAACGCTACCCTGCTATGTTATTAAAGATACTACCAATTTTTTTAAGTCGTCTGAAGGAAGTGGGTGATATTCCAGGAGGTGCTATTATTTGTAGTATGGATGTAGTGGGTCTGTATCCACATATCCCTCATGATGAGGTCTTAGAAAGTATGAGGTCGGTTTTAAATGAATATAATAGGAATATAGGTATTGATGGGGAATTGGCAGTGGAGGATTTGATAGATTTGGAAGAATTGATTTTAAGAAATAATTATTTTGAATTTGAGGATAAAATCTATCACCAGATATTGGGTACGGCTATAGGTACTTAATTTGCATCTTCCTTCGCTAATATTTTTATGTCGAATTTGGAAGATAGAGTGATTAGTGAATATGACCTGGATCCTTTAGTTTGGTGGCGTTTTTTGGACGATGTTTTTCTCATTTGGCTTCACGGGAAGGAGACCTTACTTGAATTTTTGAATTTTGTTAAAGGTCACCATCATTGTATTAAGTATACTTGGGAATGGTCAACCAAGAGGCTTTCGTACCTGGATGTAATTATTTTGGTGGAAAATGGAGAGATTTTGACTGATGTGTATTCTACGCCAACGGATACACATCAGTATTTGCATTATGGGTCGTGTCACCCAACGCATGTAAAGAAGGGAATTCCCTATGGTCAAGCTCTTAGGATGAAACGTATATGTAGTACGAAAGAAACTTATAATAGGAGAATAGAGATGGTCCGAGGGAATTTTGAAAAAAGGGGTTTTAGTAAAGGTTTTGTGGATTCCCAATTTAAGAAGGGCAAAAGAATCTCTAGAGATAGTCTACTGTGTGAAGAAGAGAGAAAAGGAAAAAAGAGGAATATGACTCCATTAGTTATGACTTTCCATCTAGCGTTATCGGGGGTAGGAAAAGTTGTTGATTCTGTTTGGCCGATCTTGCAGGCGTCGGATGGGACGGCTAAAATCTTTAGTGAAAAACCTAAGATAGTGTTGCGGAGGCGAAAAAATTTGAGAGATAGTTTGGTGAGGGCAAGGGTCAGAATGGGAGATATAGAGGATAAAGAAATGAGGAAATGTGGTAAATCACGCTGCCAGATTTGCAACTTTGTAGAGGAGGGAAGTAGTTTTGAGGATGATCGTGGGCATATGTATTATATAAATTTTGGCTTTGATTGCGATTCGGCAGGGGTGATTTACTTATTAAATTGTAAGAGATGTTCAAAAATATACGTGGGTAGTACAGTTACACCCTTTCGAAAGAGGTTTAATAACCATAAAAGTAGCTTGAAATGGTTTGGAAAAGGTCAGAGAGGGTTTGCGGGTGAGCATTTATATGGTCATTTTTATGAAGAAGGACATAAGGATATTGAAGATATTCAAGTGAAGATAATAGACCGTACGGATGTTAATGACCCTACGTATAGAGAAGGGTTTTGGACTTATAAATTAGATACCTTTGTGCCGAAAGGTTTGAACCAGAGGGACTTCTCATTTTAATTGTAAAGATATTTTTTGGTATAAATAGGGGATACTTTGTACTCTGTATCCTTGATAAAGTTTCAGCGCCCCGAAACGTTAGAGAGGCAAATAAAGATTTTAATCTGTGAGGTTTTATAAATGTTTTTAAAATCTAGGAGTGGGAGGTGTTTGATTTTATATATATATAGTGGCAATTGAGAATTCCCTGGTCTTAGAGTGACTATTTTATTATAAGTAGTTATATAAATAGTTTCATTGACACTAATCTGAACTCAAATTCTAACCATAATTTCAACTGTAATGCTAGCTATAACCCCGCCCTTAGCTTTAGATCAGTATTAAATCAAAAGTTTAAGTTCTGATTTTGGACAAAATGGGCACACACAACCAAACTTGACCTAGGTGTCTTGGTCACGTGCTTCGAAAAGTCCAATCAGATTTCACAACCTATATAATCTGTGACATCAGTCATAATGGCTAACTGCATTCTCATTTCTTGGAGCTCCCGCTTACAGGGAAACGAGAGTTGAGAGTTCTATGGTTTAGAAGTGTCTTTATCGTGGTTTTTATTTAGCGCGTGTGGTAACATTGGAATGGCCGGGATAGTTGCAGAGGGAATGGCTTCCGTCGAAGAAGGATACGACGATGAGCGCTTTGAAAGTCCTGTTCCTCAGAGTCTCCGTTGCGCAATTTGTTTGAATGTGCTGAGGAAGCCCATGCAATGTGTTAGGAATAAACATTCCTTCTGTCAACCATGTATAACTCGTCACTTACAAGAAACGCCGAGATGTCCAACTTGTATTGAACCATTGACATTACAAACATTACGACCTTCAAGACTTGTTGCAGACTTGTTATCACAGTTGAGGATTCATTGTGATAATGCCGACAAAGGATGTCCTAACATTGAAAAGCTGGAATTGCTTGAAGCCCATGTTGCACACTGTGGGTTTAGTCCAGTGCAATGTTCAAACGATGGTTGTGAATTGATGGTCAATAGGAAAGATCAACGAAGCCACGAGATGAATAATTGTAACTTTCGTAAAGGGAAGTGCGAAGTTTGTGGGGAAGAAGTCACTTATGGGAAACGACTATTGCATTGTTATGTGACTACGTCGGATTTTAATAAAATGAAAGATGAAATGTCCGGTATCAAAGAAATAGTTACAAGTCTCAGCAGAGAACTGTCGCGTTGTATAGCTGAGATGAGAGAACAGAATGGTGAACTGAAGGAGCAGATGGTTAGTATGAACAAACCGATGAATGATTTGAAACGAGAGATGAGCGAGGTGAAGAAAGAAGTAGATAGAATTAAAGAACAGGTGAAAGGTCGAGATTCTCTTCTTGGTTTGCAGGACGGTTGTTTAGTAGAGAACTGGAACGTGAAAAACTATATTATTATTGTTGCTGGAGGGATTGTTCGGAAGTCAGTTGAGATGTTCAGCTGGATAACAAGACAGTGGACTCACCTCCCATCAATGACGTCAGCACGTGACTGCTCATCGTCGTCTGTCCACGAAGGTCAAATGTTTGTTTGTGGAGGAGGGAGGAAGGACAGTAATGAGGTATTGAACTTGAAGGAAGAAGGTGCACAATGGAAAAACTTTACTGCAAAATTACCACAGGAGACCTGGGGACATACTGCAGTGGTTTATGAAAATAATTTATTTATTTTAGGAGGTAAAAGTATTGGTAAGATAGCTAATGATATTTATAAAGTAAGTTTGGTTCCTCCTTATTCTTCCCAGTTAGTTTGTCATATGGCAGAACCAAGAGCACGTCATGGCGCACACCGTTTTGGTGACAAGATTATCATTGTTGGGGGAACAAGAACAGGTGGTCGAAGTGATTCTCTTGACACAGTGTTATTATATGATATTACTAACAACTGTTGTCAAACTCTGGCTCCGTTGCCTTTTGCTGTCAGTTGCATGGCAACCGTTGCCTGGAAAGGAAACATAATTATATTAGGAGGAAGAAATAATAATAATGAAAAGTTAAATACTGTAATAGTTTATAATTTAGCCGACGGAGAAAGTGAAATTTTACCACCAATGAAGCACAAAAGGGATTCTTGTACAGCGGTGACCACAGGAAATGTCATTGTTGTCATGGGAGGATGGAACGAGGATGAAAAAGAACTTAATTCTGTGGAATGTTTTGATTTTAATCTTAATTTGTGGGGGGAACTACCCCCTATGAGTGAAAAGAGACATGCTGCCACTGCTATAGTGAAATCTGTTTAGAAAAGTTGTGGAAATACTGTTGAAGTAAAGTTTTTCTGAAACTTGTGGAAGAATATATTTTTTACTCCATGTGAGCACTATATTTATTAAAGCTAAATATGTTTCGTGCAATTTGTTTATAAGGCACAAATATGTTATATGATTAATTAAATTTGACATGAACAATAAATACAAAACGTTTATTCTCAAAACAGTGAAGAAGTGCCACGTCGACTTACTCAGTTTGCTGTTCTACGTTGTTACCACCTTGTAGAAATCAAACAACCACCAACATTGTTATTTAAGTCTTCCATTACATTAATTTCTCACCAATACATCCGTATGCATGTTGTCCAGACCGTTTTGGACAAACTTGGTAAATAAAATGTCAAAAACGCACGCTCCCATTGGCGGAGAGTCATGTTCACATAGCTCGATCACAGAATGCAGAAGTGGCTTGATAGTGAAAGGTGGGATCGGCGACTAATCAGCGACCTGTCTGCGACTCTCCAGAAACTCTGCTTCATACTGTTTAGCGAAAATTATCAGTTCTCAAATATACCCTATTAAGATTTGCGAAACCGAAGAGGTTATTCAACTCGGTTAGAATGATACTACGTTGGGTGACAGTTTTATTTTTACTGATCTTAACGCAACTTCTTATCCTTAACTTTAATTGGAACTATAAGAGTTGCAGGGCAAATATCAAGGAAAGAAGATTTTAGTCATTTTGTGTGCAGTGGAGTGAAGGGACTTTAGCAAATAAAGGAAAAAAAACTCTCTAACGGAGCAGATTAAAGACCTCCCATAAAAAGGGCAGGGGTCATGACCTACCAAACATCGCTTTAGTTGCTCCGCTGATAACGAATTTTGATGAAATGACCTCCTTCCTGTCGACATGCATGTCTTGGTCACGTGCTTCTAAATGTCGAATCAGATTTCATAATCTGTTGAATCCGTAACTAAAGAATTTCTGGATTCAATTTCCCATTTCAGGGTGTTCGCGTGCACAGGGGAAATGAAAGTTGCGAGTTCTTGGTTTAGATTTTTTGAAAATGTTGTTGTTGTAATTTGTAATAAGGCTTGTATTCGGTCTTATCACTTAATGAATTAACATGGCATGTTCGTAGGTACTTAAAAGACCTGGATGATTGCAGAAGAAATGGCTTCCGTCGAAGAAGGATATGACAATGAACGCTTTGAAAGTCCTGTTCCTCAGAATCTCCGTTGCGCAATTTGTTTGAATGTGCTGAGGAAGCCCATGCAATGTGTTAGGAATGAACATTCCTTCTGTCAACCATGCATAACGCGTCACTTAAAAGAAACACGAAGATGTCCAACTTGTATTGAACCACTGACATTAAAAACATTACGACCTTCAAGACTTGTTGCAGACTGGTTATCACAGTTGAGGATTCATTGTGATAATGCCGACAGAGGATGTCCTGACGTTGAAAAGCTGGAATTGCTTGAAGCCCATGTTGCACAGTGCGGGTTTAGTCCAGTGCAATGTTCAAACGATGGTTGTGAATTGATGGTCAACAGGAAAGATCAACGAAACCACGAGATGAATAATTGTAATTTTCGTAAGGGGAAATGTGAAGTTTGTGGGGAAGAAGTCACTTATGGGGAGCGATTGTTGCATTGTTATGTGACTAAGACAGATTTCAATAAAATGAAAGATGAAATGTCCGGCATGAAAGAAATAGTTACAAGTCTCAGCAAAGAACTGACACGTCATATGACTGAGATGGGTGAACTGAAGAAGCAGATGGTTGGTATGAACAAACCGACGAATGATATGAAACAAGAGATGAACGAGGTGAGGAAAAAAGTACATAATATTGAAGAACAGTTAAAAGGTAGAGGTTCTCCAGTTGGTTTGCAGGTCGGTTGTTTATTGGAGAACTGGGACGTGAAAAAGGATATTATTGCTGCAGGGGGTCTTGAGCAGTCAGTTGAAATGTTCAGCTGGACAACAAGACAGTGGACTCACCTCCCACCAATGATGTCAAAACGTGACTGTTCATCGTCGTTTGTCCATGAAGATCAAATGTTTGTTTGTGGAGGAGGAGTGTGTGGTGACAGTATTGAGGTAATGAACTTGAAGGAACAAGGCGCACAATGGAAGAACTTTACTGCCAAATTACCACGGAGGACCTGGGGACATACCACTGTGGTTCATGAATATAATTTATTTATTTTTGGAGGTTACAGTGGTGGTGAGGTAGTTAATGATATCTATAATGTAAGTTTGGTTCCTCCTTATTCTTCCCAGTTAGTTTGTCCTGTGGTAGAACCAAGAGCATACCATGGTGCACAATGTTTTGGTGACAAGGTTGTCATTGTTGGAGGAACAACAACAGGTGATTCAAGTGGTTCTCTTGACACAGTGTTATTATATGATATTACTAACAACTGTTGTCAAACTATGGCTCCATTGCCTTTTGCTGTCAGTTACATGGCAACTGTTGCCTGGAAAGGAAACATTATCATTATTGGAGGACATGACAAGAACAATAAAACATTAAACACTGTTGTAGTTTATAATATAATAAATGGAAAGAGCACAATGTTACCAGCAATGAAACATGAGAGAGCAGTCTGTAGTGCAGTCACCACAGGAAATGTTATTGTGGTCATGGGAGGTTGGAACGAGGATGAAACAGCACTTAATTCTGTGGAATGTTTTGATTTTGATCTTAATTTATGGGTAAAACTACCCTCTATGAGTGAAAAAAGAAATGGTGCCACTGCTGTAGTGAAATCTGTTTAGAACAGTCGTGGAATTATCGTTAAAGTAAAGTTCGTCTGAAACTTGTGGAAGACTGGTTTTTTTACTCCATGTGAGCTCTATATTTATTAAAGCTAAATATGTTTCGTGCAATTTGTTTATAAGGCACAAGTATGTTATATGATTAATTAAATTTGATATGAACAATACATACAAAAGATTTATTTTGAAAACAGTAGGGGAGTGCAACGTCGGCTTACTCAGTTTGCTGTTCTACGTTGTTACCACCTTGTAGACTTCAAACAACCATTAGCAGTGTCATGGAAGTCTTCCATTACATTAATTTCTCAATACTGCAGAATACATGCAGTCCTGACAGTCTTGGTCAAACTCGGTCACAGACAGGTTGTTAATTGTTGAAACTATGCGAATAACATGACCAAAAAGCACGCTCCTCTTGGATGAAAGTTGTTTCTATAGCTCGATCACAGAATACGGAAGTGGCTCGATAGTAAAATAGTTTTCGTATACCGGAAAAGCGTAGTCGCCCCGATCAGCAACTGATCGGCGACGTGTCTGTGACTCTGAATCTCTGTTTCGTACGGTTTAGTGAAAATTATCAATTCTTAAAAATATCGTAGTAAGACTTATGAAGCCGAAGAGATTATTTAGCTTGGTTGGAGTGACACTACATTAGGTGACAGACAATTTTATTGATACTGATTTTAACGAAACCACTTACCCTTACTATAACAAAAGTTGCGATTAAGATTTTTGATGAAGTTTCCTCCCCTTCATTGGACAGTGATGTTTAAGTCACGTCCTTCAAAATGCCGAATCAGATTTCATAATTTATTAAATCTGTAACACAGTATAGAATTTCTCCATTCTCTATTTCTCATTTCTTGGTGTTAGCGTTCACAAAGGAAACGAAAGGTGCGAATTCCTGGTTTAGATTTTAGAAATATTATTATCCTGGTCTATATTAAGGCTTGTATTAAGTCTTATCACTTAATGGATTAACGTGGCGTGTTTGGAGATATTTGAAAGACCTGGATGATTGCAGAGGGAATGGCTTCTGCCGAAGAAGGATACAACGATGAACGCTTTGAAGGTCCTGTTCCTCAGAATCTCCATTGCGCAATTTGTTTGAATGTGTTAAGAAAGCCCATGCAATGTGTTAGGAATGAACATTCCTTCTGTCAACCATGTATAACGCGTTACGTACGAGAAACGCCGAGATGTCCAACTTGTATTGAACCATTGACATTAAAAACATTACGACCTTCAAGACTTGTTGCAGACTGGTTATCACAGTTGAGGATTCATTGTGATAATGCCGACAGAGGATGTCCTGACATTGAAAAGCTGGAATTGCTTGAAGCCCATGTTGCACAGTGCGGGTTTAGTCCAGTGCAATGTTCAAACGATGGTTGTGAGTTGATCGTCAATAGGAAAGATCAACAAGACCACGAAATAAATAATTGTAATTTTCGTAAGGGGAAATGTGAAGTTTGTGGGGAAGAAGTCACTTATGGGAAACGACTATTGCATTGTTATGTGACTAGGTCGGATTTTAATAAAATGAAAGATGAAATGTCCGGCATGAAAGATGAAATGTCCGGCATGAAAGAAATAGTTACAAATCTCAGCAGAGAACTGACACGCCATACGGCTGAGATGAGAGACATGATGGGTGAACTGAAGGAGCAGATGGTTAGTACGAACAAACCGACAAATAATTTGAAACAAGAGATGAACGATGTGAAGAAAAAAGTGCATAAAATTGAAGAACAGTTAAAAGGTCAATATTCTCCCCTTGGTTTGCATTCCGGTTGTTTAGTAGAGAACTGGAACGTGAAAAACGATGTTATCATTGCTGGAGGGGATAGTCTGCAGTCAGTTGAAATGTTCAGCTGGACAACAAGACAGTGGACTCACCTCCCACCAATGACGTCAGAACGTTACTGTTCATCGTCGTTTGTCCATGAAGATCAAATGTTTGTTTGTGGAGGATGGTGGAGTGAGGGGGACAGTACTGAGGTATTGAACTTGAAGGAACAAGGTGCACAATGGAAGAAATTTACTGCCAAGTTACCACAGAGGACCTATGGACATACCTCTGTGGTTTATGGAAATAATTTATTTATTTTTGGAGGTGAAAGTGGTGGTAAGGTAGTTAATGACATCTATAAAGTAAGTTTGGTTCCTCCTTATTCTTCCCAGTTAGTTTGTCATTTGGCAGAACCAAGAACATGCCATGGTGGACAATGTTTTGGTGACAAGGTTGTCATTGTTGGAGGAACAAGAACAGGTTATTCAAGTAGTTCTCTTGACACAGTGTTATTATATGATATTACTAACAACTGTTGTCAAACTCTGCCTCCATTGCCTTTTGCTGTCAGTTACATGGCAACTGTTGCCTGGAAAGACAACATTATCATTATTGGAGGATGTGACAAGAACAATAAAATATTAAACACTGTTGTAGTTTATAATATAACAAATGGAAAGAGTACAATGTTACCACCAATGAAACATGAGAGAGCAGTCTGTAGTGCAGTGATCACAGGAAATGTTATTGTGGTCATGGGAGGGAGAGTTGAGAGAGGAGAACGTCTTAATTTTGTGGAATGTTTTAACATTCATAATTATACCTGGGAAGAACTTCCCATGATGAAAGAGAAAAGATTTTATGCAACTGCAGTTGTGAAAAGTATTAGTTGATAGGTTAAAGGAATTGTTTTGGAATGAACACAAGTTTTGGTATGAAATAAGTTTTATAAAATTAATTCAAGTATGTTGAGTGTAAAACAAGAATTTAATGTTGGGTGAAAGTGAGTGATTACTTGTTAAAAAAATTTGGAAAATTAAGAATATTAAAAGATTAAAACTGGGAGTTTGCACCTAACATAGAAAATGTGGAAAATAAATAATGAAGAGAGAGTTAAATCATAAAAAAAATCATGTCAGATATCTTGGTAGACAATTGATGTAATGTTTTGTTTACTTAAACTGTGTGAGTCTAGCAGTAAATAATTTAAATCCAGTACAGTTGTTGTTATAAATATCTGTGTAATGTTCAAGCTAGGTCAGTTCAATCACTGAAGTTGACAGCCGTGCCATAAGTTTTTACTACAGACCGACTAGTTTTGGTGGGAAAATTTCCGAGTTCATTTGAAGATAAACAAACGAGATTGTGGTACGTTTTACAGAAGATTTATAAAAACAAACTTGAAGAAAAGAAGTTGAATGTTCTCAACGATAATTTTAAGCAGAAAACTAGATGAATAGAAGCGAAAAAAACACGTAGTAGGTAAAAACAAGCAAGTAAACCTAACCCGTTAACTCACGAACACAAAGCTTCATTAAAAGCGATGAAGAATGTAACCAAAAGCCATATAATAAATTCCTTATTGATCTCGTTTGTTCGGTCTGTACGGGAAAGTATTTGTCCGTCAGTCGGTCTGTTGTTTCCACTCATGTTGGTGGCATTTTTCTTTAATGTTTCTGCAAACCTGCAATGAAGTTGTGAAACATTTGACATTTATCGTAAGCATCAACACATTTGTTGATTGTATCACAAGTCAGCAGGTCAGAAACACACAGTTTTATTGATTTACATATTGTATGACAAGGTACAAATTCAAAAAGAATTTAAAAAAGATGGAAATATCTTGTGGAAACACAAGTCAAACAAAGAATTTATCGCTGTAAATATGTTATATGATTTATTAAATTTTATATGAAGAATGCTTTTAATTTGTTGAATTTTTATTATACAAAGTATTTTTTATTACTCTCTTCAGAACTATCATAACTTGAATAGATTAATTTTAGGATTCATTTGATTTAGGTTTTTTAAGAAAATGAAGTAATTTTAGAAAATCTCAATTTCTGAATGGTACTAACATCACTTAAGCATATCACAGGGGAATAAAGATACAAAATATTTTAATCGTGTTATTTTTTCATGTCTTAAAGAGAAGTCAAACCACCTCTATAGTGAAATGTGTTTAGTTCTGATATGGGATTATTTCTGTTTTGAAATTGTGGCAAAATTTGTTTTTATTTCACAGTGGACAGCAAGGGTACATTTTATAAATTTATTTTGGCTAATGCCATGTAATTTGAGCTCCTCAATGGTTCAATTTTTCATCTAACCTGAAGATTTACCGTAATGATTTAAAGTATTTTAAAAGCAATGAGTAACCCTTCCCAACATGTTCTGACCTGAAGTAGGACACAAAATCCTAAATCTCGTCAGAAATACGTAAGTACATTTTAAGTATTTTGACTTTCAGTGAGTTACCTTCTTGTCTCTCGTTTATCATCACATGCAGTTGCTTTGAGAACTTAGCAGCGCGTCATTTATATAATTGTACAAAAAATTACAAGAACACAAAAGCAAACAATGCACAAAAAGAAAAATGTTCATGCCCAGCAAGATGTCTCCCTTGATGTATAAAATCATGTGTTAGCTGGAGTGATACAGTAGAAGCTGATCCTGCCAGGAAAGATTTAATGTCTTACGACGTAATCTAACGTAATGACTTGCAGCACAACGTAATTCAACGTCTGACAACAAGGTAACGTCTTGCAACTAGACGTAGCTTAACATCTCACAACATGACCTAACGCGACGTCTCAATGATTAGCTTCCTGTCTGTGAACTTGGTTTAACGTCTCACAATATAATCTGGAATAACCTCTGAAAAAGTAACCTCTAACGATATAACCTAGCATAACCTTTTACAACGTAACGTCTCACAATATAACTTAGATTAACCTCTTACAACGTGACTTAATATAATCTGGCATGGCCTCTTACAATGTGAATTAACGTCTTACAATATCATCTAGCATAACCTCTTACAACGTAACTTTACGTCTCACAATATGACCTTGCAAAACCTCTTAATGCGTGACTTAACGTGTCACAGTATAACCTAGTATAATCTCTTACAACTTAGCTTAACGTCTCACAACATAACTTAGATTAACCTCTTACAACGTGACTTAACGTGTCACAGTATAACCTAGTATAATCTCTTACAACGTGACTTGACGTGTCACAGTATAACCTAGTATAATCTCTTACAGCGTGACTTAACGTGTCACAGTATAACCTAGTATAATCTCTTACAACGTGACTTAACGTGTCACAGTATAACCTAGTATAATCTCTTACAGCGTGACTTAACGTGTCACAGTATAACCTAGTATAATCTCTTACAACGTGACTTAACGTGTCACAGTATAACCTAGTATAATCTCTTACAGCGTGACTTAACGTGTCACAGTATAACCTAGTATAATCTCTTACAACGTGACTTAACGTGTCACAGTATAACCTAGTATAATCTCTTACAACGTGACTTAACGTGTCACAGTATAACCTAGTATAATCTCTTACAGCGTGACTTAACGTGTCACAGTATAACCTAGTATAATCTCTTACAACGTGACTTAACGTGTCACAGTATAACCTAGTATAATCTCTTACAACTAAGGTTAGCGTCTCACAACATAACCTCATGTAATTACTGACCCGCATCAAAACCTATTGTTTTCACTCGTCATTATATCAAATAGTGCAGAAAGCAAAAATATGCAAGTCGAGTTTGTAAAATTTTGCTCGTTCTATTCGCTGATACAATGCAGAGAAAATATAATGTGTTTCGATGAAGGTCAATAATTATGATAGATAACTACTTCAGCACACAGCATTATTGGATATAATACAGGCAGCTGAGGCCATATCTAATAATAAGGCGTGCCTCAGTAATTATCTATTAAATAACGTCTCGCTACATATCGAAGCTTGACGTCTTACAAAATAACCAAATAAAATGTCTCTAAACGTTGTTTATCGTCCAACAAAAAAACCCAAAGTACCGTCTCAGATCTTGGCGTAACGCCTTCAGCTCCGTACACACGGCGAAGCTTTCTTAGATAACCTTTTCCTTGACAAGTTTAATTTGCTCGTGTGTACGAAACAAATTGACAAGTTTTCCTTGACAAGTCGCATTTTTCAAAAGACGGAGTGAACAGCTTTTCAACAAGTGTCCTTGTGAAGGAAAACCAGGTCGTGTATTGGGCGCTTTACACTGTAAGGTAGCACAAGGTAACGGTACGAAACGTTACCTTTCAAAGCGTGACTTAAAGTTTCACAACGTAGAGCGATGTCACTAGGTAATATGAAGTCTCACAAGGTAGCGTAACATACCACAACGTAATGTAACGGCTCGGAGAACAAATGTTCAGTCAACGTAACGTTAGCCAGTGCAGCGTTATACTTGGCAACGAGGCGTCTCGTGCGTAAGTATAGGTTAGTTATCAGAACTGAGGTTAATAACAACCAAGGTAGTTACGGAGTTTGAGATAACTGGCCTTCTTAGTCCATTATCACAGAGGCTTTATGGAGACAGTAGTAATGTAGTGCTATTTGAGTGATTAAAAATAAGTTTCGCTTTCACCGTTCTGTTTATTGCAGGGCTTTTGTACAACTAGACGATTTGTTAAATTTAAGAACCGCGGGTACATTAGAGAAAACCGAAGACAAGTAATCATGAGCTAACTTGACGCTATGACTGGAATCATGATATAGAATTTCATTATTTTACAACAGAACGTGTTTCTCTACATACAAAAACACCTTAATATTAAGAGACACCATAACAGTAAATTGAAGTGAGGTGGCATTAGTCAACGGAACATACTCCGAATAAGAGTGAGATCTTGAAACTCTCAACATTTAAGTGAAAACAAGACGAGACCATAATGTCGTAGTAATATTTCGAATTTATTACAAATTCGTCTTCAGACTCAGACCCACCCTCGATCTGAAGATGAATTTGAAATAAATTCGAAATATTACTACAACATTATTGTCTCGTCTTGTTTTCACTCAAATCTTGAGATTCGAGATGTCACTGTTATTCGGAGTATGTTTCGTATTATACTTCTTAAAGTTATCGACAGGCACTGGACATTAGTCAACGGCTTAAGATACAGTAGTTCTGGATCGCACACAGGAATATAGGAGTTAGAAGTGGTTGGGGCCACATGACCCCAAATAATAGAAGTGGGGCGTGCCCACCAATATTTGGTACAGTTGTTCTTTTTTATTAATCACTTCTCAGAATGCAGGAAATAGCGTTTCAAAGCCTCAGGAAATGAAAAATTTCCCAGGGGTGGATGCCATTGGATCCACTCTTGAAGTAGGTTGTGCTGCCCAATAATTACTTGGTTTCTATACCTCCGACAAAGTCTTGTTTTTACATTACTGGACACTCAAGTATGACTTTCTTTTTGGGAGGATTAACTGTCATTCATTTTTAAAACAAAAGAGGGAAACCAGTTTTTATATTTGTTTACACTAAGGTATCAGAATAATCCTTTGTACAGAAGTTTTTTTCAAGAAATTGGTCCATGTCTGATACTTCCCATGCAACTGGATAGCTCTCACCATTGTCTTTGTCCCAAGTCAGCCAATCCACATGTGATTCAAACTGCCAAATATGATAGCAAGATTTAACTTCCTTGGCGCCAAAGGTAATATCTGTGCCACTTCCTACATAAAACCTAAAAACAAATGGATAAACATGTAGTTGACTTTACCTTGATCTCTTTTCTTCTTGCTTAGTGAGTTTACAGTTAGTCAACTTTTTAGAATTTACCCCTTTCCACAGTAAGCTATCTGTTAATCTCAACTATTCAAAGGTGGTGTTAGGTGGTGGGATAGGAGATAACATGCACTGACCAGGGAAAGCCTAAACCCCTATTGAGAACAATTAATTTATCAAAGAACAAGAATTTTCACATCTACATTCAAAGGGTTCCATATGGTTGATGATTATTTTAAAATTCGAAAATTTTCTACAGCCCTTCTGGGAATCTATAGTCCCCCTGAAATTACTGTTCAGTAGCTGATGATTTAAGTTGGTGATGTGTGATTATCAACATTGTCAGTTGCTTTGCCTTATATTAAAACTGACCTTTCTTGGCTCATAAATTTCACATCAACTTGGAATGTTATCCCTAACTTTGCTGCAGTTTCACCAATATATTTTGAATCATTCCAAGGAGATTCACTTCCTACAAATGAGAGCAATGAAGTGTTTGAACCAAATGTACACAATGAGGCATTGCCAGGGGATGCAAAATTAGGTGACCATGCTCAGTAAACTTGTGAGAAGCAATTTGTCAGATATTACAACTTTGTTGTATCAATAATAATTTACCTTCTATTACTGACTAGAGCTTACTTTTACTGCTGATGATTTCTTGGCCACAAACTCTTAAGATATGCTTATCAGAAGGATCAGCCTTCCCAAATATAGATTTAATTCCTTAAAAGAACATTAGAACAAGAATAAAGTTGATTTACAATTCTCTGTTTTGCTACAAATGATTTTCTCTGTTTAGTCTCACATACCCATTTAGAAACACTTTGATCCAATTATTCAGTTAACAACATGAGAATGTTGAAACATTGAGACATTGAGGAGGCAAATACAAACATTATGATGAATTGTTGACTTTTCTTTCTGCACAACTAGTGGTAGAGGTTTGATGGCATTCAAGGGCCACACCCAGAAGTTAACCAAAACTTTCTTGATTAGTGTACAATTTACAGGGAAAATGTTGTATAAAATTTAGTGATATGCAAGCCTCAAAACAACTCACAGATCTATGCCGGTCATTATGACCGGTAAAAAATGAAATTTACCGGTCACAGAAGATTTTCTACCGGTCGTTCTTATTTTTAGTTGTTAATCTTGTTGCCTTGATTTTGCTGTTATAAAACTTTTCCACTGCAAAAGGTACATTTATTTAATTTGATTTAGTTTCTATCTACATTTAACAGAGTAGAATAGAATAGATTTAATAGATCAATAGGGAAAACGTCATTTGTAAAGAGTAAAGACAGACTAATATATATAAAACAGGAAAGTTTAAAAAGTTACTAAAAAGTGATAAATTTGTTCTTATGCTTACTGGGCACACAAGCTTACTTAGTCGGACTCTGACAGTGATTAACAGTGACTTTTTTGTAAAAAATTTGCCGGTCATGTATGACTGGTAAGGGACAAAATTTGTCGGAAAAACTAAAAAATTTATCGGTGAATGACCAGTGACCGGCAGTTATTTCAAGCCTTGGTGATATACTGGGGAGGCAGCTGTCACCATCTGAAAAAGGCGTCACTCAACTACTCTCCATGCCAGCCATCAACCAATCGTGCAATTTTACCCGCCTATACACGGGTCCGTTTGCTAACTCGCCGGCTAATTAATTATCTACAAACATTTCTTTCAACTTTACCAGAGAAATATTTTGCTGCTTATCAGACAATGTTTGGAAAGCATTTTGAAAGCACTGTGTTAGCCGTGGACCTGCAATATTCAAGACAAACCAAAATATTTTATTTAGACGGATTCACTGACAAAATCCAAACTATTGTATTTTAAGACACAAACCAATACACTTTGTTTTCATGATTTTTGTTTTCATGAATGTTGATCAGTTAGAGGAAGATGAAGATATGTTGTTTTTCATATTTCCTAAAATTTTCAAAAAAATAAAAATTGGAAGGTAGCAAACCTTTGTGCCACCTTGAAAATTTATTTAATTGTACATGTCCCCACCCATCACCATATGACAGTGTAAACTAATGTCATTGACTGTCTTGTTTGTAATTTTTCATACCGGAATGAAAGAACAAAGATTATCTTACTCATCATTCCTTGAATTCTACTTATATCCTTTGTGGAAATTGCCTTTGAAACTGCACTGATGGCAAACTTAATAAAAAGAAATAATATCATTTGTTGCACTTTGTGAAGATCTGTTACTGATAACTGTTGGACAAACATTTTCAAGTGGCTTCATTTGACATCATGTTTCTCTGTACCAATGCTGTAAACTTTTCACCTGATCCAAAAAAGGTCAATTTAAATTTCTCTTTCATCATAAAAACAAAATTTCTTTTGAGTATAGTTAGAGAAAATCCAGTGGTATTTTGCATGGATATACAATAATGTTAACATTTAATTAAGTTGTATATCCATGCACCAAACTGTCATTTGATCTGATATACAAGAAAATGTCTGGTTACACTATAACACATCGTATGTGAATTACTGTAAATTGGTAGGTCAGTATCTCAACCACTCAAATTATATGTAAAAGCACCCCATTTAACATTCCTTCTTGTATATACCTGAACACCCTCCAAGAATTCTTGATTTTTAAATGGTGCTCTGAAATACATAATAGAACACACATTTACTTAGCTTGATCTATGGTCTCTTGCAAGATAATTTAAAACTGGTATAGTATGCAGTATATCATTGCATAGGTATGTGTAAGTTGGTGTGGCATAAGATAGTAAGAAATGGTGTGTTATGGGATTTTGTGGGAGTATTGCTACAGGAGGAAATTAGAGCGCAAATTTTACCATGCTTGTTAGAGTCAAATTGTATAACATATATATATATATATATATATATATATATATATATATATATATATATAGGACATTCCGGCCTACGCATAAAAAGCTTCCTGGTTTCGAAGTTCGTCAGTCACCTGAAGATTCCTTCCCAAGATGAAACAGGCTGTAGTGACTTTTTGAGGTAAGCGATATAATCCCATTTGCTCTTTCTTTGCGTTATTGAGCCCTCTTTGCATTTCGTAAACCTAAACTTTCACGTATATATATATATATATATATATATATATATATATAGAGAGAGAGAGAGAGAGAGAGAGAGAGAGAGATAGAGATAGAGAGAGAGAGAGAGAGAGAGAGAGAGAGAGAGAGAGATTTATATATATATTTATATCTTTAGATATAATTTATATATATAATTCAAATATATATATATTTATATATATATTTAACATTAATCTTAGTTGGGAAGAAATTAAGGCGCTTCGGGATTTGAAGAATTATAGGGATGTTGTAATTAAACCTGCAGATAAAGGTTCGGCGGTAGTGATTTGGGGTTTAAAGGAATATAGAGAAGAGGCTTATGATCAATTAGGGGAATCAGTGGTTTATGAAGAGGTGGATAATAACCCGGTTAAGGAACTAAACGAGGAAGTCATTACCAAATTAAATGATTTAAAAGACAAGGGGGTGATTTGTGATGAAAATCGGGCATACTTAAAGCCAGAGAAGGAAGATAAAATTGGTAGATTTTATCTTCTTCCCAAAATCCATAAGAGATTATATAAAGTACCTGGCAGACCAGTGGTGTCGAATAGTGGAACAGCCACGGAAAAGATTTCGGAATTATTGGATTTTTACTTATAACCAGTGGTTAAAACGCTACCCTATGTTATTAAAGATACTACCAATTTTTTATGTGGTCTGAAGGAAGTGGGTGATATTCCAGGAGGTGCTATTATTTGTAGTATGAATGTAGTGGGTCTGTATCCACATATCCCTCATGATGAGGGCTTGGAAAGTATGAGGTCGGTTTTAAATGAATATAATAGGAATATAGGTATTGATGGGGAATTGGCAGTGGAGGATTTGATAGATTTGGCAGAATTGATTTTAAGAAATAATTATTTTGAATTTGAGGATAAAATGTACCATCAGATATTGGGTACGGCTATAAGTAGTAAGTTTGCACCTTCCTTCGCTAATATTTTTATGTCGAATTTGGAAGAGAGAGTGATTAGTGAATACGACCTGGATCCTTTAGTTTGGTGGCGTTTTTTGGACGATTTTTTTCTCATTTGGCTTCACGGGAAGGAGACCTTACTTGAATTTTTGAATTTTGTTAAAGGTCACCATCATTGTATTAAGTACACTTTGGAATGGTCAACCAAGAGGCTTTCGTACCTGGATGTAATTATTTTGGTGGAAAATGGAGAGATTTTGACTGATGTGTATTCTACGCCAACGGATACACATCAGTATTTGCATTATGGGTCGTGTCACCCGACGCATGTTAAGAAGGGAATTCCCTATGGTCCAGCTCTTAGGATGAAACGTATATGTAGCACGAAAGAAACTTATAATAGGAGAATAGAGATGGTCCGAGGGAATTTTGAAAAAAGGGGTTTTAGTAAAGTTTTTGTGGATTCCCAATTTAACAAGGGCAAAAGGATCTCTAGAGATAGTCTACTGTGTGAAGAAGAGAGAAAAGGAAAAAAGAGGAATATGACTCCATTAGTTATGACTTTCCATCCAGCCTTATCGGGGTAGGAAAAGTTGTTGATTGTCTTTGGCCGATCTTACAGGCGTCGGATGGGACGGCTAAAATCATTTAGTGAAAAACCTAAGATAGTGTACCGGAGGGGGAAAAATTTGAGAGATAGTTTGGTGAGGGCAAGGGTTAGGATGGGAGATATAGAGGATAAAGAAATGAGGAAATGTGGTAAATCCCGGTGCCAGATTTGCAACTTTGTAGAGGAGGGAAGTAGTTTTGAGGATGGTCGTGGGCATATGTATTATATAAATTTTGAGCTTTGATTGCGATTCGGCAGGGGTGATTTACTTATTAAATTGTAAGAGATGTTCAAAAATATACGTGGGTAGTACAGTTACATCCTTTCGAAAGAGGTTTAATAACCATAAAAGTAGCTTGAAACGGTTTGGAAAAGGTCTGAGAGGGATTGCAGGTGAGCATTTGTATGGTCATTTTTTTGAAGAAGGACATAAGGATATTGAATATATACTAGTGAAGATAATAGACCGTACGGATGTTACTTACCCTACGTATAGAGAAGGGTTTTGGACTTATAAATTAGATACCTTTGTGCCGAAAGGTTTGAACCAGAGGGACTTCCCATTTTAATTGTAAAGATATTTTTTGGTATAAATAGGGGATACTTTGTACTCTGTATCCTTGATAAAGTTTCAGCGCCCCGAAACGTTAGAGAGGCAAATAAAGATTTTAATCTGTGAGGTTTTATAAATGTTTTTAAAATCTGGGAGTGGGAGGTGTTTGATTTTATATATATATAGTGGCAATTGAGAATTCCCTCGTCTTAGAGTGACTATTTTATTATAAGTAGTTATATAAATAGTTTCATTGACACTAATCTGAACTCAAATTCTAACCATATTCTCAACTGTAATGCTAGCTATAACCCCGCCCTTAGCTTTAGATCAGTTTTAAATCAAAAGTTTAACTTCTGATTTTGGACGAAATGGGCACACACAACCAAACTTGACCTAGGTGTCTTGGTCACGTGCTTCGAAAAGTCCAATGAGATTTCACAACCTATATAATCTGTGACATAAGTCATAATGGCTATCTGCATTCTCATTTCTTGGAGCTCCCGCTTACAGGGAAACGAGAGTTGAGAGTTCTATGGTTTAGAAGTGTCTTTATCGTGGTTTTTATTTAGCGCGTGCGGTAACATTGGAATGGCCGGGATAGTTGCAGAGGGAATGGCTTCCGTCGAAGAAGGATACAACGATGAGCGCTTTGAAAGTCCTGTTCCTCAGAGTCTCCGTTGCGCAATTTGTTTGAATGTGCTGAGGAAGCCCATACAATGTGTTAGGAATAAACATTCCTTCTGTCAACCATGTATAACGCGTCACTTACAAGGAACGTCCAGATGTCCAACTTGTATTGAACTATGTACAAACATTACGACCTTCAAGACTTGTTGCAGACTTGTTATCACAGTTGAGGATTCATTGTGATAATGCCGACAAAGGATGTCCTGACATTGAAAAGCTGGAAATGCTTGAAGCCCATGTTGCACACTGTGGGTTTAGTCCAGTGCAATGTTCAAACGGTGGTTGTGAATTGATGGTCAATAGGAAAGATCAACGAAGCCACGAGACGAATAATTGTAATTTTCGTAAAGGGAAGTGCGAAGTTTGTGGGGAAGAAGTCACTTATGGGAAACGACTATTGCATTGTTATGTGACTAGGTCGGATTTTAATAAAATGAAAGATGAAATGTCCGGTATCAAGGAAATAGTTACAAGTCTCAGCAGAGAACTGTCGCGTTGTATAGCTGAGATGAGAGAACAGAATGGTGAACTGAAGGAGCAGATGGTTAGTATGAACAGACCGATGAATGATTTGAAACGAGAGATGAGCAAGGTGAAGAAAGAAGTAGATAGAATTAAAGAACAGGTAAAAGGTCGAGATTCTCTTCTTGGTTTGCAGGACGGTTGTTTAGTAGAGAACTGGAACGTGAAAAACTATATTATTATTGTTGCTGGAGGGATTGTTCGGAAGTCAGTTGAGATGTTCAGCTGGACAACAAGACAGTGGACTCACCTCCCATCAATGACGTCAGCACGTGACTGCTCATCGTCGTCTGTCCACGAAGGTCAAATGTTTGTTTGTGGAGGAGGGAGGAAGGACAGTATTGAGGTATTGAACTTGAAGGAACAAGGTGCACAATGGAAAAACGTTACTGCAAAATTATCACAGGAGACCTGGGGACATACCACCGTGGTTTATGAAAATAATTTATTTATTTTAGGAGGTAAAAGTATTGGTAAAGTAGTTAATGATATCTATAAAATAAGTTTGGTTCCTCCTTATTCTTCCCACCTAGTTTGTCATACGGAAGAACCAAGAGCACGTCATGGCGCGCACCGTTTTGGTGACAAGATTGTCATTGTTGGAGGAACAACAACAGGTCATTCAAGTGGTTCTCTTGACACAGTGTTATTATATGATATTACTAACAACTGTTGTCAAATTCTGGCTTCGTTGCCATTTGCTGTCAGTTGCATGGCAACCGTTCCCTGGAAAGGAAAAATAATTATATTAGGAGGAAGAAATAATAATAATGAAAAGTTAAATACTGTAATAGTTTATAATTTAGCCAATGAAGAAAGTGAAATGTTACCAGCAATGAAACACAAGCGAGCTTCTTGTACTGCAGTGACCACAGGAAATGTTAATGTTGTCATGGGAGGATGGAATGAAGATGAAAAAGAACTTAATTCTGTGGAATGTTTTGATTTTGATCTTAATTTTATGGGTAGAACTACCCCCTATGAGTGAAAAGAGAAATGCTGCCACTGCTATAGTGAAATCTGCTTAGGACAGTTGTGGAATTATTGTTGAAGTAAAGTTCTTCTGAAACTTGTTGAATAGTATATTTTTTACTCCATGTGAGCTAAGTATTTATTAAGGCTAAATCTGTTTAGTGCGATTTGTTTATAAGGTGCTAGTATGTTATATGATTAAATTTGATATCAACAATACATAGAAAACGTTTATTTTCAAAACAATAGAATAGTGCCACGTCGACTTACTCAGTTTGCTATTTTATGTTGTTAGCTCCTTGCAGACTTTAAACAGCCGCCAACATTGTTATCTAAGTCTTCCATTACATTAATTTCTCACCAATACGGCCGTATACATGCAATCCTGACCGTTTTGGACAAACTTGGTAAATAACATGTCAAAAATGCACGCTTCCATTGGCGGAGAGTCATGTCCATATAGCTCGATCACAGAATGCGGGAGTGGCTCGATAGTAAAAGGTGGGATCGGCGAGTGATCAGCGACCTGTCTGCGACTCTCCAGAAATTCTGCTTCATACTGTTTAGCGAAAATTATCACTTCTCAAATATATCGTATTAAGATTTACGAAACCGAAGAAGTTATTCAACTTTGTTGGAATGATACTACATTAGGTGACAAATAGTTTTATTTTTACTGATCTTAACGCAACCTCTTACCCTGAACTTTAATTGGAACTATAAGAGTCGGAGGGCAATATCAAGGCACCGTCAAGATTTTAGTCATTTTGGGTGCAGTGGATCGAACTGGCTTTAGCAAATGAACGCAAAAAAACTCGCCAACAGGGCAGATAAAAAATCACCCATAGAAAGGGCACGGGTGGCGACCTCCCAAAACCCTGCTCTAGTTGCGCCTCTGTTAACGAATTCTGATGAAATGGCCCCTGTTATGATCTGTGGTATTTTATTCTTCTAGCTCTCATGAACTCAAGTGACAACTCCTCGTTGTCTGATGTTACAGTTCATTTGTTTTACATTAATTAATTAGTTTGATATTAACAACTCCGAAGTATTAAGTATCATATATCATTACATCTTCCTTTTCTTAAAGTTTAACAAAATTTAAACTAAAGAGTCAATGCTGTTTAATCGTGTCTAAACGTGTACGAATCAATAATAATAGTCAGGCGGTTTGCAAACCCGTCCATAACGTGTGGTTACCATAGTTGATTGTTTTCCGAAATCTGTTTTCGTTGTTGGAGTGTCGTTTCGTTTCTTTTGAATTTCTCTCTCCGTATTATGACATTCAGTAAGTGGTACTTCGATCTCTGCGTTGGCTTGTATGAATGATTCATTTGTTTGAAGAAGATCTCTTCTATTTCGTCTCAACACTCTGCCTTCTTCTGTTTGGACTTTGTAGGATCTCGGGTGTTGGTCTTGTTCAATCACTCTCGGTTTGACTGGCCGTGAGCCGTCTTTATTTACTCGAACCGTTGATCCTTCTTCGAGTGATGGATGTTTCTTTGCTGTTCTGTCGTAGTATTCTTTTTGTTTGTCCATCAGGGTTGTTTTCTTTAGGAGATACTTGTTGTTCTCATTATGTGTCTGGGTGTTGTGTTGAAATGATGGAAGTCTTGTTCGAATCTTTCTTCCAAACAGTCGTTCAGCAGGCAACGGTCCTCCGTTAGGATCTGGGCATGCTCGATGTGCTTGAACTGCTACGTACGGGTCTTCTCCCTTCTTGGTAGCTTTCTTGAGGAGCTGTTTGATAGTTTGAACCGCTCGTTCTGCCATTCCGTTTGACTTTGGGTATTTTGGGCTCGATGTGGAGTGGATAAAGTCCCATTTTCTGGTAAATTCTTTAAACTCTTTGCTGCTGTATTGTGGTCCGTTATCAGAGACTACTTCGCGTGGTGTGCCATGTCTTGAGAATATTGACTTCAGTTTCTGGATGACTTGTTTGCTGCTGGTGTTGTCCAACTTTGCTATTTCTGGATAATTGGAGTAGTAGTCGACAACAATCACAAAGTCGTTGTTTTGAAACTTGAATAAATCTGTTGCTACTTTCTCTCAAGGCTTCGTAGGAAGATTGTGCGGCATCAGAGGCTCTTTCTGTTGGTATTTTCTATATTCCTGGCATACACTGCATCCTTTAATCATTTCCGTTATTTCCATGTTCATCCCAGGCCAGAACAACGTTTCTCTAGCTCTAGATTTACATTTCTCGATTCCCAGGTGTCCATCGTGTATTTTCTCTTTCATGTCCATTCTCATGGTCGAGGGAACTATCACTCTTTCTCCTTTCATGATGATTCCGTTGGCTTAGGTGATTTCTTGTCTGAATGGAAAGTATGGTGTAAGTTCAACTGGAAGCTGTGCTTTGTGGTCTGGCCATCCATCTTTTAAGATACTGCTTAGCTTCTGTAGGACTTGGTCTTTCGCGGTTTCACGTTGAAATTTACTAAGCATCGTTTCGGATATCGGTAGATTGGATATTACCATGTGAACTTGGCTCTCTAAATTAAGTTCATCTTCTGGTAGTCGAGGTAGGTATGCTCTTGACAGTGTGTCCGCAACGGGTAAGTTCTTTCCTGGGGTATACTGTATTGTCATGTCGTATCTCTGGAGTTTTAATCTGAATCTCTGGATTCTTGGAGGAGTACTTGCAATTGGTTTTGAGAAGATGGGTTGGAGAGGCTTATAATCGGATTCTGCAACGAAAGGCTTGCCGTATACGTAATCGTGGAATCGCGGAGTGCCAAACACTATTGCCAAAGTCTCTTTTTCGATCTGTGCGTAGTTTTGTTCTGTTTTCGTCAGTGATCTGCTGGCATATGCTACTGGGGCCCATGATTCATGTTTTTGCAGTAGAACTGCTCCTAGGCCATACGTTGATGCATCAACTGATATCATGGTTTGTCGTTTAGGGTCGTAGTACTTGAGAGTAGGTCTTGATGACATTTCTTTCTTGAGCTGTTTAAGGGCTTTATCTTGATGCTCGGTCCATTGCCATTCAGCGCTTGACTCCAATAGTTGTCGTAGACATGTTGTCTTGGATGAAAGATCTAGGACCATTCCTAAAAATCTTTGTAGGTCCGACTTGTTGGTTGGTATAGGCATGTTCGTGATCGCTGTGATCTTTTTTGGATCTGGTTTCACGCCTTGATCTGAGAATATGTGACCGAGGAAGGTCATTTCTGTCGTTCCAAAAATACATTTTTCCTTGTTTAACTTCAAACCGGATTTATCAATTCTTTCGAGGACTTGCGAAAGGCGAACATTGTGTTCTTCTTTGGTCTTTCCCCAAACGATGATGTCATCCTGAACAGTTGCGCAGCCTTCAATGCCTTCAAGTATCTGAGTTATCTTCTTCTGGAAGACTTCACTTGCACTTAAGATTCCAAAGGGAAGTCTCTTAAATTTATATCTGCCAAATGGGGTGTTAAACGTTAGGATCTTTGAGCTCTCCTCATCGACTTTTATTTGCCAATATCCACTTGACGCGTCTAACTTCGAAAAGAATTTTGCGTCTGCCATTTCTGCCATGATTGACTCAGCATTACGCATTGGGTAGTGTTCTCTCTTTATTGCCTTGTTTAGATCGTATGGATCAAGGCATACTCGCAGTTTTCCATTAGGCTTCTCAACTATAACTAGGGAATTCACCCAATCGGTCGGTTCGTCTGCTTTGTCGATGATTTCATTTCTTTCCATGCGTTCAAGTTCAGCTTTTAGCTTGTCTTTCAATAGGTACGGTACTTTGCGAGGAGGGTGTACCACCGGCTTTGCATCTGTTTTCAGATTGATGTGGTGCTCTCCAGATAGGCAACCAATATCTCCAAATACTTGTCCATAATGTTGTGTAATGTCGGAAGTTCGCTTTATTTGCTTTACATGTTTAATAAGGTTGAGGCGTTCACTTGTTGCTAGTCCTAGGATCGGAGACGACTTAATTGGGACGACGAAGAACTGTATCGGATAATCAATCTTTCCTTTTCTTTTTAGTCGTAGTATGCATTTGCCTGAGATTGGTATTTCTGTTGAATGAATGAAGGAATAACTTTATTTACCGTTTATTTCGTTTGGTGTAATTTGTGCTGTTTTGTAAGTCGTTTGAATATGCTTTGTGGCATTACGTTGGCTTGTGCTCCTGTGTCGATTTTGTATTCGACGAGTAATCCAGATGTATCAATTGATACGGTCCATGTATTCGAATCATGTCGCTTCTCACATATTTCGACTTTATGGCGCGCGTTTTCTTCTTGTGTTAGGGAGTGGCGTGTTGATTTCTCTTCGTTATTGACGGTGCCAATATATAAGTTGTCTCCACCTTCAATACTTTCTTTACTGGAATGGTTGTCATCTCTTGATTTCATTTCGTTTATTTGGTTTGATAAACATACTTTTGCAAAGTGATTTCGCTTTCCACATTTCTTGCATAATTTCCCATAGGCGGGACAGCGTCCTTTATCATTTTGACTTCCACAGTATCGACAAATTTTCCTTTGGTTATGACGTTTTCTTTGATTATCTTGTTTAGCTCTGTTTCGCGGTTTGTCCTTTCGGTTACGTAGTTGGTCGATTTGATTTGGCGACGTTTTAGACTGCATTTCTTCCGACTGCTTCTTTGTTTCTTCAGCTGCTCTGCAAATGCTCATTGCTTTATCAAGTGTCTGGTCAGGTTCTCGCAGTAATCTTTCTTGCACTCTCGTATCTCTCACTCCAGCGACAATTCGATCCCTTATGAGGCTCTCTTTTAGTAATCCAAATTCGCAATACGTGCTTTTTAGTTTCAGTTCAGTGACATAGTCGTCAATGTTTTGTCCTTCGCTTTGGTTGTATGAGAAGAACTTGTATCTTAGGTATGGAATGTTCTTTTTGGGATTCATGTATTCATCAAATTTTCTTAATACTGGTTCCAATTTCATGCCATCTTCATCGTTTTCGAAGGTAAAGGTGTAATAGATTTCTCGCGCTCTTTCTCCAATTGTGGTAATAAGTGTGGACGTTTTGACGTCTTCATCTTTATCGTTCGACTCTGTGGCGGTCATGTAGAATTTGAATTCTTTTTTCCATCGCTCCCAATTCAGGCAAAGGTTTCCATCGAACCGCAGTTCCATGGGTGGATTTAACTTGTTCATCTTGCTTTCTTTTACGCCTTTGTTAATCTATCCCGCGCCTGACACCATGTTATGATCTGTGATATTTTATTCTCCTAGCTCTCATGAACTCAAGTGACAACTCCTCTTTGTCTCATGTTACCGTTCATTTGTTTTACATTAATTAATTAGTTTGATATTAACAACTCCGAAGTATTAAGTATCATATATCATTACAGCCCCCGTCCACTCGACATGCATGTCTTGGTCACGTGCTTCTAAATGTCGAATCAGACTTCATAATCTATTGTATCTGTGACTATAGAATTTCTGGATTCTCAATTTCTTATTTCTGGGCGTTCTTGTTCACAGGGGAAACTAAAGTTGCGAGTTCTTGGTTTAGATTTTAAAAATGTTGTTATCGTGATTTGTATTTGGGCTCACATAGTCCAATCACTTAATGAATTAACGTGGTGTGTTTGGAGATATTTGAAAGATCTGGATGATTGCAGAAGCAATGGCTTCCGTCGATGAAGGATACGACGATGAACGTTTTGAAAGTCCTGTTCCTCAGAATCTCCATTGCGCAATTTGTTTGAATGTGTTGAGGAAACCCATGCAATGTGTTAGGAATGAACATTCCTTCTGTCAACCATGTATAACGCGTTACGTACGAGAAACGCCGAGATGTCCAACTTGTATTGAACCATTGACATTACAAACATTACGACCTTCAAGACTTGTTGCAGACTGGTTATCACAGTTGAGGATTCATTGTGATAATGCCGACAGAGGATGTCCTAACATTGAAAAGCTGGAAATGCTTGAAGCCCATGTTGCACACTGTGGATTTAGTCCAGTGCAATGTTTAAACGATGGTTGTGAATTGATCGTGAATAGGAAAGATCAACGAAGCCACGAGACGAATAATTGCAATTTTCGTAAAGCGAAGTGCGAAGTTTGTGGGGAAGAAGTCACTTATGGGAAACGACTATTGCATTGTTATGTGACTAGGTCGGATTTTAATAAAATTAAAGATGAAATATCCGGCATGAAAGAAATAGTTACAAGTCTCAGCAGAGAACTGACACGCCATATGGCTGAGATGAGAGACAAGATGGGTGAACCGAGTGAGCAGATGGTTAGTATGAACAAAGCGATGAATGATTTAAAACGAGAGGTGGATGAGATGAAGAAGGAAGTACATAGTATTAAAGAACAGTTAAAAGGTCGAGGTTCTCCTTTTTGTTTGCAGGTCGGTTGTTTGGTGGACAACTGGAACGTGAAAAACGATATTATTATTGCATGAGGATTTAACATGCAATCAGTTGAAATGTTCAGCTGGACAACAAGACAGTGGACTCACCTCCCACCAATGACGTCAGAACGTTACTGTTCATCGTCGTTTGTCCATGAAGATCAAATGTTTGTTTGTGGAGGAGTGTGGAGTGAGGGGGACAGTATTGAGGTATTGAACTTGAAGGAACAAGGTGCACAATGGAAGAAATTTACTGCCAAGTTACCACAGAGGACCTACAGACATACCACAGTGGTTTATGAAAATAATTTATTTATTTTTGGAGGTTACAGTGATGGTAAGGTAGTTAATGATATCTATAAAGTAAGTTTGGTTCCTCCTTATTCTTCCCAGTTAGTTTGTCACATGCCAGAACTAAGAACATACCATGGTGCACAATGTTTTGGTGACAAGGTTGTCATTGTTGGAGGAACAACAACAGTTTATCCAAGTGATTATCTTGACACAGTGTTATTATATGATATTACTAACAACTGTTGTCAAACTCTGGCTCCATTGCCTTTTGCTGTCTGTCACATGGCAACTGTTGCCTGGAAAGATAACATTATCATTATTGGAGGATGTGACAAGAACAATAAAACATTAAACACTGTTGTAGTTTATAATATAACGAATGGAAAGAGTACAATGTTACCGCCAATGAAACATGAGAGAGCAGTCTGTAGTGCAGTGATCACAGGAAATGTTATTGTGGTCATGGGAGGATGGAATGAGAGAGGAAAATATCTTAATTCTATGGAATGTTTTAACATTCATACTTCTACCTGGGAAGAACTTCCCACAATGAAAGAGAAAAGATCTTATGCAACTGCAGTTGTGAAAAGTATTAGTTGATAGGTTAAAGGAATTGTTTTGGAATGGACACAGGTTTTGGTATGAAATAAGTTATAAAAAATTAATTCAAGTATATTGAGTGTAAAACAACAGTTTAATGTTGAGTGAAAGTGAGTGATTACTTGTTTAAAAAGTTTGGAAAATTAAGAATATTAAAAGATTAAAACTGAGAGTTTGCACCTAACATAGAAAATGTGGAAAATAAATAATGAAGAGAGAGTTAAATCCTAAAAAGGATCATGTCAGATATCTTGGTAGACAATTTATGTAATGTTTTGTTTACTTAAACTGTGTGAGTCTAGCAGTAAATAATTTAAATCCAGTACAGTTGTTGTTATAAATATCTGTGTAATGTTCAAGCTAGGTCAGTTCAATCACTGAAGTTGACAGCCGTGCCATAAGTTTTTACTACAGACCGACTAGTTTTGGCGGGAAAATTTCCGAGTTGATTTGAAGATAAACAAACGAGATTGTGGTACGTTTTACAGAAGATTTATAAAAACAAACTTGAAGAAAAGAAGTTGAATGTTGTCAACGATAATTTTAAGCAAAAAACTAGATGAATAGAGGCGAAAAAAACACGTAGTAGGTAAAAACAAGCAAGTAAACCTAAGCCGTTAACTCACGAACACAAGACTTGGTTAAAAGCGATAAAGAATGTAACCAAAAGCCATATAATAAATTCCTTATTTATCTCGTTTGTTCGGTCTGTACGGAAAGTATTTGTCCTCGGGTTTTTTCGCATAGACGTCGCTCTGTCGGTCGGTCTGTTGTTGCCACTCATGTTGGTGGCATTTTTCTTTGATGTTTCTGGAAACCTGTAATGAAGTTGTGAAACATTTGACATTTATCGTAAGCATCAACACATTTGTTGATTGTATCACAAGTCAGCAGGTCAGAAACACACAGTTTTATTGATTTACATATTGTATGACAAGGTACAAATTCAAAAAGATGATGACTGGAAATGTCTTGTGGAAACGCAAGTCAAACAAAGAATTTATCACTGTAAATATGTTATATGATTTATTAATTTTTTTGAATTTTTATTATACAAAGTATTTTTTATTACTCTCTTCAGAACTATCATAACGAATAGATTAATTTTAGGATTTATTTCATTTAGGTTTTTTTAAGAAAATGAAGTAATTTTAGAAAATCTCAATTTCTGAATGGTACTAACACCACTTAAGCATATCACAGTGGAATAAAAATACAAAATATTTTAATCGTGTTATTTTTTCATGTCTTAAAGAGAAGTCAAACCACCTGTATAGTGAAATGTGTTTAGTTCTGATATGGGATTATTTCTGTTTTGAAATTGTGGCAAAATGTGTTTTTATTTCACAGTGGACAGCAAGGGTACA
The DNA here is from genome assembly GCA_030142905.1 of Heliopora coerulea. Classification (NCBI taxonomy): domain Eukaryota; kingdom Metazoa; phylum Cnidaria; class Anthozoa; order Scleralcyonacea; family Helioporidae; genus Heliopora; species Heliopora coerulea. Next base: position 121,426 of record JASJOG010000462.1, read on the forward strand.
TTTTATAAATTTATTTTGGCTAATGCCATGTAATTTGAGCTCCTCAATGGTTCAATTTTTCATCTAACCTGAAGATTTATCGTAATGATTTAAAGTATTTTAAAAGCAATGAGTAACCCTTCCCAACATGTTCTGACCTGAAGTAGGACATAAAAATCCTAAATCTCATCAGAAATACGTAAGTACATTTTAAGTATTTTGACTTTCAGTGAGTTCTCTTCTTGTCTCTCGTTTATCATCACATGCAGTTGCTTTGAGAACTTAGCAGCACGTCATTTATATAATTGTACAAAAAATTACGAGAACACAAAAGGAAACAATGCACAAAAAGAAAAATGTTCATGCCCAGCAAGATGTCTCTCTTGATATATAAAATCATCATGTGTTAGCTGGAGTGATATAGTAGAAGCTGATCCTGCCTGGAAAAACTTAATGTCTTACGACGTAATCTAACGTAATGACTTGCAGCACAACGTAATTCAACGTCTGACAACAAGGTAAAGTCTTGCAACTAGACATAGCCTTAACATCTCACAACATGACCTAACGTGACGTCTCAATGATTAGCTTCCTGTCTGTGAACTTGGTTTAACGTCTCACAATATAATCAGGAATAACCTCTGAAAAAGTAACCTCTCACAATATAACCGAGCATAACTTTTTACAACGTAATGTCTCGCAATGTAACTTAGATTAACCTCTTACAACGTGACTTTACGTGTCACAGTATAACCTGGTATAATCTCTTACAACGTGACTTAACGTGTCACAGTATAACCTAGTATAATCTCTTACAGCGTGACTTAACGTGTCACAGTATAACCTAGTATAACCTCTTACAACGTGACTTAACGTGTCACAGTATAACCTGGTATATTCTTTTACAACTAAGGTTAGCGTCTCACAACATAACCTCATGTAATTACTGACCCGCATCAAAACCTATTGTTTTCACTCATCATTATATCAAATAGTGCAGAAAGCAAAAATATGCAAGTCGAGTTTGTAAAATTTTGCTCGTTCTATTCGCTGATACAATGCAGAGAAAATATAATGTGTTTCGATGAAGGTCAGTAATTATAATAGATAACCACTTCAGCACACAGCATTATTGGATATAATACAGGCAGCTGAGGCCATATCTAATAATAAGGCGTGCCTCAGTAATTATCTATTAAATAACGTCTCGCTACACATCGAAGTTTGACGTCTTACAAAATAACCAAATAAAATGTCCCAATACGTTGCTTATCGTCCAACAAAGAAACCCAAAGTAACGTCTTCGATCTTGGCGTAACGCCTTAAGCTCCGTACACACGGCCAAGCTTACAGCCTAAGTTGCATCTTTCCTTCCAACGTGACCGTACCATCTCAATCTTGCTTCTCTCACCTTCTCAATAATATCTACGACCCCACACCTTTTCCTGAACACTTCATTCCTTACCTTCTCTTTCAATGAAACCCCCAGAATTCTACTAAACAGTCGGATACCGTGAATATTACTGGCGTTGGCCAAACTCGTAAGTCCTACAGTAAGAGGACCCGATGGCCGCTAAAGTTTGGAGTTACGGTGAGAATTGGCGTCAGGATTAAGGGCTGTGTAACCTTGGTTATGCTTTAGCTCACTTTCGGAGGGTACGTGTGAAGGTCATGTATCTAGAGGGATAATAACTCCAGATAAGTCGCTAGGTCTCCCTCCCTCGGGTTCAATCATCCTTTTGACGCTGACTGAGATCTTACTTCGCCGTTTGGTTTTGAAGTAGACCATACTGCGGTGTAGTTTTCTTCAAGTTTGTCTCGCTTGCATATTGTGTCTTACAGTATGTCGCATTATGTCTTACAATATGTTGCAATATGTCTTACAACATGTCCGGTATTGATTTCAATTACAACAGACTTAGCCTTCCACTGGAGAAACAAAGCCTACCCTGATGAAACGACTTATGAACATTCCTCAAAAAACTCCGATGTCTTCAGTTCAAAACCATTTCAATTAAAGAGACAGGCTGAGCCCAAAAAATGTTGTCCTGAATTGTCAAGTCGCCGAACACACGGAAGGTCACCAAGCAAAAGGCGCCATCCAAAACCGAAGTAAGATTCGAGCCCAATCAATTTACATAAGTTTAATGGCGTTAAACGGAATTTGCTGGAAGTTGACTTGAGCAGATTTTAAAAAGAAACTGATCGGACTTTTTCCACCATTTGAGTTCGAGGCATTTGTACGTCAACGTGAAGTAACTTGGGGTGACTGTGAAACTTGATGAAACCTCCGCAACTTAATCCACCATTTCAATTGTCACCTCAGTTTAACTTACGATGATTTAGAAAGTAATGGTCATGGGAGGTAATGGGATTTACTTCACGATGAATCACCACAAGTTAAGAAATTTTGAAAATAGTCGATATGGGCGATTTGGGGCTTTTTCCATTGGACTAATTTTTTAGCACAATTTTTTTTTTAAACTTGAAACACCATTTTTTATTAGGGGAACTGAAGAAAACTGCTGCCGTACATTTGACCACTAACTTAAGTAAATTCAAATTGTCTAATACTATTTTAAACAGCATATGTTGTACTTATACATTGTTGCTATTTAAGTAATTAAGTAAGGGCTTTTTTCATACCAAACTTGATGTTTTTGAAACTGTAACTAACTATATTTTGGCAAAGTACAACGCTTCAGTGCGCAAAGAATTATGGTTAAATGTCCAAGTCGCCATTGTTTTTGTTTCGGCTTTGTTATCCGAACTCTTCATCGTGTATAGTTTGTAGACAAACGGTGCACTGAAGTCCAGTTACCTGAGAGCACTAAAGAATTTGTCATTTTGAAAGATGCATTAATAATGTTAGTAATTAATAACAGTAATAATAATAATAATCATAGTAATAATAATTGACATTACACTGAAACATTTCTTTCCGTTCAAAAAAACACCAAAACGTTTAGTTCCCCTGTTGGACACCAAAGTAAACCAGAACGTCCGATGAACAACTCAACATCAAACAGTCTTGGCAAAGAAGGTACAATATTTTGGAATTCTTAAAACTATAATAATAGTTTGCTTAATTCCAGTGTATATAAAGTAGGTAAATAGATACGTGAATGAATGAATGAATGAATTAATAATTAAGTAAGTGAATAAAGAAATGAATAGATCAATGACGAGAGAGGTAAAAGGAGGAAGGGAGGAGGTAGGTGAATAAACAAATGATATAGCTATTTTCACAATATTTTACCATAGCTTTTCTTTCCTTCGCCTTCAGGTCTACAGTGGACATCACAACTTTTGGCTGAAATGAAAAGAGCTAAGGCTTTGTCGATGAAATCAAAATACGGTGGCAGCAGTGTTACTGCCAGTGAAAGTTTTCTAATGTCTGAGGTACCAAGTGCATCTTTGCCCAAGAGTAATGGTGCAGGGAAGTCAAGCAGACAAAACACAGGTTTGTTTTCGAATTTTATTGATTTAATATGTATTAGTTGAGATGAACTTTTAACATCCGGTGCACATTTTCTTCTTACTGGTGTTGGTATTGTAGTTTCCTGGCAGTCAAAACCATTTAATAGTGTGATGGTGTTTGATGTCAAACTTGAATTTGATCATTAAAAGAAACCTCCGCTAACTGACGTCCACCATGTACTCCTGATACATACATATTTGAAATTATACTTACTCTTCGATCTGTTACTTAATTATTACGGTAAAACGTGAATTAAAACCTGGTGTGGTTTGTAATACGAAAAGCATGAAAGAAGAAATTTATTCTGTAAATGACGCGACAGTCATTTTCATTTGTGAAATAATATTTGTAGAACATAAACGAAAACGTCCAGTCTAATAATATTTCAGCATTTTACCATTCCCTTCAAGTATACCGTTATCACAGGTATTCCTGATATCAAAACTTAAAATCGCAAATCTCTTGAGGAATAAATGCGTTTATAAAACCTAAGAGACTTTGTCCTTGTTGGTTTACTGAAATCCATCTTGTCAATTACCTTGGCTAAAATATTTTCGATTTTTCCCTGTAATGCGATCCATTCTGAATAACAGTCCAGTACATCCGAAGCAGATCTTTGAACATACGTCCACAATTGGTGTAATTTGTGATGTGTATTTCACTAGATATCCAGAATATTCCTCCAAATAAAGAACTAACAAAACTATGCCGACAAATGGCACTCAGTGACAGCGAAGATGATGATTCCAACCATCCTACTCTCCCGTCTGGTATATCAAACACTGTAAATTCTGTCGGCTCTAATTTTCACATGTCTCCTTTGCTTGCGCTTTTGGAATCAGACTCTGAGCCCAGTCCCTCAAGTGGAAGTCATCCGCTCAGTCATTTACTCCCTATCGAAGGTTTGTATTTATGGACGATATGTTGGCTTGCTGTGCTCCTTACTAGGAGTAGCCTGAGGTTACATTGCGCTCCACAACACAGTTCGCCTTGCGCACCCCAGTACCGCTTACATTGCGCCCTACAACACAGTTTGCATTGCGCACCCCAGTACTGCTTACATTGCGCACCACAACAAATTTCGCATTGCGCACCGCAACACAGTTCTCATTACGCACCCCAATACTGCTTACATTGCGCACCACAACACAGTTCGCATTGCGGACTCCAGTACTGCTTACATTGCGCGCCACAACGCAGTTCGCATTGTACATTCCCAGTGTTGTTCGCATTGCGCCCGCAACATTGTTTGCATTGCGCACCCTAAACCAATCGCATAAGAGTGTGGACTACACAAATGTTTCCCCTCAGATCCATCGTTGTTTACTTCAGAAGAAGAAAGAACAGAGGCAACAGATCATGAGGATGAGTAAGTAATTCCATACAGTCATCTTTATGGCTGACCTTCGTATCTAGTCTGCACGCAAAATGTCGCGCACTGCTTGGCTACCTTGCCTTACAATAGGGTTTTCCGTACAGACCAGCAAGTTTTGGCGGATAAATTTCTGTGTTGATCTCAACACAAATGAGCCATACTGATTATTCTGATTTGCTTTACGAAAGGTTAATAACAACAAAATGCTCATTATGTTAAATGCTTTCGACGATGATTTAAAAAACTGGGCAAACTGGTACGAGAAAAGAAACGAAGTCCTACGTAAAAACAAGCATGTAAACCTAAGTCGCTCTCTCGCGTACAAAAAGACTGTTGAAGGAGATTAAATTCGTCCAAAGAAGCTAGAGGTTAATGTCAGGGGAATCAAGGGCATGCGATATAACGTCTTCGTCTGAAAACATGCGCAAGTGTTACCAAGTGTTACCAAGGTTAATGTCAGGGGAATCAAGGGCATGCGATATAACGTCTTCGTCTGAAAACATGCGCAAGTGTTACCATTTAAAGACAGAGTTGCAGAGTGACCTCTTTCTCCTCCGTTATTTTAAGACAATGATTAAGTCCGACCACGGATCTAACCCCGGTCAGCCAGCTCCACGGCGTGTTTACGGCTACGTCACGATAACTGCTGGTGTTATTTTCTTGAGAAAGATCGTTGTTGCTCGCTAAAGTTTCTGGCCTCAGCGGCGTTCGCCTTTAAAGTCAGCTGGGAAGTGTTATCGTGGGACCTCGTTAGTTTCGTGAGTTAAGTCAGCAACAAAACATTGTTACTATTCTTTACAAGTTGCTTTCCTCTATATGCCTATCAATTGGCAGATTCGTTTGCTCAAGGTTATTGTTTTAAATTAAAGATTAGAGATAACGTCTATTACTTTGAGCTGGCCTTTTATGTTCAGGATAGAGATCGCATGTTCTCCACCCCTTCATTTGCAGATCCAAGGATCATAAACCAACTAGTGTCATCTGAGAACATAAACGTTACTGAAATTGAAGAAACTGGAAAAGATGGATGACGTCTTCCCGCTTAGAAATATCAAAAAGTTGTTGAAGTAAAATTATCTCGCACTTGAGAATTTCTTGGATTAATTGGATTTGGAGAATTCCAGAGGCGTTTTTGTGCTGTGTTAGTTTAAAACCGTGTCTAAAATTTGCAAGGGTAGAGTTAAATCTGAAAATATACGGATATATGTCTGTTCATCTTCGAGGTTTTGTATGTAGTGTTGAAGATTACAAGCAGTGTTGCCATCTTCCTTAAAATAATACATGTACAAGTCAGTGGAGGTAATCCCAGATCACCACGGGGTGTAATTGTAAACATCTATTAAAAGTGTTTAAAAATGTTTATTTTCGTAGCTTTTTAGTCTCAATTTTGTGGTTTCGGTGAAAGAGTGCAAAAGTTATCAGAACTACTTTATCGGTTTCGAAGCGAATCAACTCTGCACTCCACACGCATGTGCTACCACATATACACCTAACCTCTTACACACTTTAAGCCCTCAAACACATACCCACCTACGTACCTGCATACAAACAACCACCCGCGCATGCGCACTCTGGATCTGAGGTAATGCTTTCCTGATAAAGTTGTGGCTCTAAAATGCGTTTCAAGCTACTTTACTTGCGGCATTTTCACTTAAAAAGAGGCAGAATCCGTGATTTACGAAACACAGTAAAAAAAAAAAATTCGTTATTTCATACTAGATCGAGAAACATGTGGGGAGGTCGGAGGTCCATGTTGCTCAAAGACTAGAGAGACAGTGCGAGATCTGGGAAAATTCTTAATATTACTTCTTTGATATGTTTGTAGCTTGTAGGGCTGTACCATTTTCAGAAGACATACACACTACCCAAACGTATTATCATATCAAAGAAAATGTAGTTGACCATACTTCTGAAAAGTGGGCATGTGAATGCCCCATTTTCACTATTGCCCAGCAGTTCCAACGCATAATCCTATTGGACTGAGACAAGTCACCACGCACTGTCTTTCAGTTTCACTGCTATTTTCCTCCCAGTACCGTGGAGGGGACGCCACGTCGAGTTGCTCGTTTGCTGTTACAGCGATTATCATTGCTTTTTAAGTCTTTCCTTAATAGTTTCTCAATAATAAGACTAGTTTACTTTTAACATGTGCAACAGAAAACTGTAAACGGTCGGATCGGTGACAAGCTAACAACCTGTCTGCGACTCTGCAGAAACTCAGGTCAGCGGAAGTGATCAGTTCGTACATATTTCGTTTCAACATTTACGAAATCGAGTAGGTTACTTTCCTGGTCTTAGAGTTACTATTTTATTATATGTAATATAAATAGTTTCGTTATCACTAATCTTAACTCAAATTCTAACCATAATTCCAACTCTAATGCTAACCATAACCCCACCCTTAGCTTTAGATCAGTTTTAAATCGAAAGTTTAAGTTCTGATTTTGGTCGAAATGTGCACACACAACCAAACAGGTCCAAACTTGGCCTACGTGCCTTCATCACGTGCTTCAAAAAGTCCAATCAGATATCACAACCTTTATAATCTGTGACATAAGTCTTAAGGGATATCTGCATTCTCATTTCTTGGAGCTCCCGCTTACAGAGAAACGAGAGTTGAGAGTTCTATGGTTTAGAAGTTTCGTTATCGTGGTTTTTATTTAGCGCGTGCGGTAACATTTGAATGGCCGTGGTAGTTGCAGAGGGAATGGCTTCCGTCGAAGAAGGATACGACGATGAACGCTTTGAAAGTCCTGTTCTTCAGAATCTCCATTGCGCAATTTGTTTGAATGTGCTGAGGAAGCCTATGCAATGTGTTAGGAATGAACATTCCTTCTGTCAACCATGTATAAGGCGTCACTTACAAGGAACGCCGAGATGTCCAACTTGTATTGAACCATTGACATTACAAACATTACGACCTTCAACACTTGCGGCAGACTTGTTATCACAGTTGAGGATTCATTGTGATAATGCCGACAGAGGATGTCCTAACATTGAAAAACTGGAAATGCTTGAAGCCATTGTCGCACACTGTGGATTTAGTCCAGTGTAATGTTCAAACGATGGTTGTGAGTTTATGGTCAATAGGAAAGATCAACGAAACCACGAGATGAATAATTGTAACTTTCGTAAAGGGAAGTGCGAAATTTGTGGGGAAGAAGTCACTTATGGGAAACGACTGTTGCATTGTTATGTGACTACGTCGGATTTTAATAAAATGAAAGATGAAATGTCCGGTATCAAAGAAATAGTTACAAGTCTCAGCAGAGAACTGACACGTCATATGGGTGAACTGAAGGAGCAGATAGTTAGTATGAACAAACCCATGAATCATTTGAAACGAGAGATGGATGAGATGAAGAAAGAAGTACATAGAAGTAAAGAACAGTTAAAAGGTCGAGGTTCTCCTTTTGGTTTGCAGGTCGGTTGTTTGGTGGACAACTGGGACGTGAAAAAGGATATTATTATTGCTGGAGGGTATAGTTTGCGGTCAGTCGAAATGTTGAGCTGGACAACAAGACAGTGGACTCACCTCCCACCAATGACGTCAGTATGTTTGTTTGTGGAGGAACGTGAAGAGGTGACAGTATTGAGGTATTGAACTTGAAGGAACAAGGTGCACAATGGAAGAACTTTACAGCCAAGTTACCACAGTGGACCTGCGGACATACCGCTGTGGCTTATGGAATTAATTTATTTATTTTTGGAGGTGTGAGTGGTGGTAAGGTAGTTAATGATATCTATAAAGTAAGTTTGGTTCCTCCTTATTCTTCTCAGTTAGTTTGTCATGTGGCAGAACCAAGAGCATACCATGGTGCACAACGTTTTGATAACAAGGTTGTCATTGTTGGAGGAACAACGACCAGATATTCAAGTGGTTATCTTGACACAGTGTTATTATATGATATTACTAACAACTGTTGTCAAACTCTGGCTCCATTGCCTTTTGCTGTCAGTTACATGGCAACTGTTGTCTGGAAAGACAACATTATCATTATTGGAGGATGTGACAAGAACAACAAAACATTAAACACTGTTGTAGTTTATAATGTAACAAATGGGAAGAGTACAATGTTACCAGCCATGAAACATAACAGAGCAGCCTGTAGTGCAGTGATCACAGGAAATGTTATTGTTGTCATCGGAGGGAGAAGTGAGCTAGGAGAACATCTTAATTCTGTGGAATGTTTTAACATTCATACTTATACCTGGGAAGAACTTCCCACAACGAAAGAGAGAAGATTTTATGCAACTGCAGTTGTTAAAAGTATTAGTTGATAGGTTTAAGGAATTGTTTTGAAATGAACACGGTTTTGGTATGAAAAACAACAATTTAATGCTGAGTGAAAGTGAGTGATTAGTTGTTTAAAAAATTTGGAAAATTAAGAATATTAAAAGCTTAAAACTGGGAGTTTGAACCTAACATAGAAAATGTGGAAAATAAATAATCAAGAAAGAGTTAAATCATAAAAAAAATCATGTCAGATATCTTGGTAGATAATTTATGTAATGTTTTGTTTACTTAACCTGTGTGAGTCTAGCAGTAAACAATTTAAATCCAGTACAGTAGTTATAAATATCTGTGTAATGTTTGAGGTAGGTCAGTTCAATCAGTGAAGTTGACAGCCATGCCATAAGTTTTTACTACAGACCGACTAGTTTTGGCGGGAAAATTTCCGAGTTGACTTGAAGATAAGCAAACGAGATTCTGGTAGGTTTTACAGAAGATTTATAAAAACAAACTTGGAGAAAAGAAGTTGAATGTTCTCAACGATAATTTTAAGCAAAAAACTAGATGAATAGAGGCGAAAAAAACACGGTGTAGGTAAAAACAAGCAAGTAAACCTAAACCGTTATCTCACGAACACAAAGCTTCGTTAAAAGCGATAAAGAATGTAACCAAAAGCCATATGATAAATTCCTTATTAATCTCGTTTGTTCGGTCTGTACGGAAAAGTATTTGTCGTCTTTTTTTTTCGCACAGACGTCGCTCTGTTGGTCGGTCTGTTGTTGCCACTCATGTTGGTGGCATTTTTCTTTGATGTTTCTGCAAACCTGCAATGAAGTTGTGAAACATTTATCGTAAGCATCAACACATTTGTTGATTGTATCACAAGTCAGCAGGTCAGAAACATACAGTTTTATTGATTTACATATTGTACGACAAGGTACAAATTCAGAAAGATAACGACTGGAAATATCTTGTGGAAACGCAAGTCAAACAAAGAATTTATCGCTGTAAATATGTTATATGATTTATTAAATTTTATATGAAGAATGCTTTTAATTTGTTGAATTTTCATTATACAAAGTATTTTTTATTACTCTCTTCAGAACTATCATAACTTGAATAGATTAATTTTAGGATTCATTTGATTTAGGTTTTTTAAGAAAATGAAGTAATTTTAGAAAATCTCAATTTCTGAATGGTACTAACATCACTCAAGCATATCACAGTGGAATAAAAATACAAAATATTTTAATCGTGTTATTTTTTCATGTCTTAAAGAGAAGTCAAACCACCTCTATAGTGAAATGTGTTTAGTTCTGATATGGGATTATTATTGTACTGAAATTGTGGCAAAATGTGTTTTTAATTCACAGTGGACAGCAAGGGTGCTTTTTATAATTTTATTTTACCTAATGCCATGTAATTTAATTGAGCTCCTTGATGATTCAATTTTTCAACTAACCTGACGATTTACCGTAATGATTTAAAGTATTTTAAAAGCAACGAGTAACCCTTCCTAACATGCTCTGACCTGAAGGACACAAAGTTCTAAACATCGTCAGAAATACGTAAGTACATTTCAAGTATTTTTTTCGGACTATCAGTGAACTTCCTTCTTGTCTCTCTTTCACCATCATATGCAGTTCTTTTGAGAACTTAGCAGCACATCATTTATATAATTGTACAACAAATTACGAACAGAACACAAAAGCAAACAATTCAAAAAAAGAAAAACATTCGTGCCCAAAAGGGTGTTAGCCCCTTCCCAGCAAGATGTCTGCCTTGCTGATTAAAATTATCAGGTGTTAGCTGGAGTAACATAGTAGGTGATCCTGCCTGGAAACACTTAATGTCTTACGACGTAATCTAACGTAATGACTTGCAGCACAACGTAATTCAACGTCTCGCAACATAAGGTAACGTCTTGCAACTAGACGTACACGTAGCTTAACATCTCGCAGCATGACCTAGCGTGACGTCTCAATGATTAGTTTCCTGTCTGTCAACTTGGTTTAACTTCTCACAATATAACCTAGCATAACCTCTTACAACGTAACTTATCTTCTTACAATATAACCTAGCATAACCTCTTACAACGTAACTTATCGTCTCACAATATGACTTGACATAACCTTTTACAACGTAACTTGACGTCTTACAATATAACCTATTATGTTATATAATTAAATTTGATATATTGTTACTACCTTGTAGACTTCAAACAACCACTAGCAGTGTTATCCAAGTCTTCCATTACATGAATTCTCAGCAATACAGCCGAATATGTGCAGTCCTGACTTTCTTGATTAAACTTGGTCGCAAACAGATTGTTAATTGTTAAAACTATGTAAATAACATGTCAGAAAGTGCATGCTTCTCTTGGCTGAGAACTATGTCTCTACAGCTAGATCACACTTATCACAGAATACGGAAGTGGCTCGATAGTAAAATAGTTTTCATTTACCGGAAACTTGCAGTCGGTCGGACCGGCAACTAATCAGCGAACTGTCTGTGACTGTCAAACTCGGCTTCATACGGTTTAGTGGAAAATATCCTAGTAAGATTTACGAAACCGAAGCGATTATTTAGCTTGGTTGGAGTGACACTATTTTAGGTAACAGTTAAAAAATTTTATTGATACTGATCTCAACGCAGCCTCTAAATCTAACTCTAATCCTAACTTTAGTCCTAACTGTACCGAAAGCACAGAATGTGCCAAAAGTTTCAGTTCAGGTTTTTGATGAAATGCTCCCCCCCTTACTCGACACGGATGTGTTGGTCACGTGCTTCTAAATGTCGAATCAGATTACATAATCTGTTATATCTTTAAGACATTATGGAATTTCTGGATTGAGAATTTCTCATATGTGCGCGTTCACGTTCACAGAGGAAACGAAAATTGCGAGTTCGGGGTTTAGAATCTAGAAATGTTGTTATCGTGATCTGTATTAAGGTTTACACAGTCTTATCACTTAATGAATTAACGTGGTGTGTTTGGAGATATTTGAAAGACCTGGATGATTGCAGAAGTAATGGCTTCCCCCGAAGAAGGATACGACGATGAACGTTTTGAAAGTCCTGTTCCTCAGAATCTCCATTGCGCAATTTGTTTGAATGTGTTAAGAAAGCCCATGCAATGTGTCAGGAACGAACATTCCTTCTGTCAACCATGTATAACGCGTTACGTACGAGAAACGCCGAGATGTCCAACTTGTATTGAACCATTAACATTACAAACATTACGACGTTCAAGACTTGTTGCAGACTGGTTATCACAGTTGAGGATTCATTGTGATAATGCCGACAGAGGATGTCCTGACATTGAAAAGCTGGAAATGCTTGAAGCCCATGTTGCACACTGTGGGTTTAGTCCAGTGCAATGTTCAAACGATGGTTGTGAGTTGATCGTGAATAGAAAAGATCAACGAAACCACGAGATGAATAATTGTAATTTTCGTAAGGGGAAATGTGAAGTTTGTGGGGAAGAAGTCACTTATGGGAAACGACTATTGCATTGTTATGTGACTAGGACGGATTTTAATAAAATGAAAAATGAAATGTCCGCCATCAAAGAAATAGTTGGAGAACTGACTGGTGATATGGCTGAGATGAGAGACCAGATGGGTGACGTAAAGAAAATAGTACAAAGTATTGCAGAGCAGTTAAAAGGTCGATATTTTCTTCTTGGTTTGCCGGACGGTTGTTTAGTGGAGAAGTGGAACGTGAAAAAGGATATTATCATTGCTGGAGGGTGTCACAAAAAGTCAGTTGAAATGTTCAGCTGGACAACAAGACAGTGGACTCACCTCCCACCAATGACGTCAGTACGTCGCTGGTCATCGTCGTTTGTCCATGAAGATCAAATGTTTGTTTGTGGAGGATTGTTGTGGAGTAAGGAGGACAGTATTGAGGTATTGAACTTGAAGGAACAAGGTGCACAATGGAAGAACTTTACTGCCAAATTACCACGGAGGACCTACGGACATACCACTGTGGTTTATGAAAATAATTTTTTTATTTTTGGAGGTAAAAGTGGTGGTGAGATAGTCAATGATATCTATAAAGTAAGTTTGGTTCCTCCTTATTCTTGCCAGTTCGTTTCTCATCTGCCAGAACCAAGAGGATGGCATGGTGCACAATGTTTTGGTGACAAGGTTGTCATTGTTGGAGGAACAACAACAGGTAGTTCAAGTGGTTCTCTTGACACAGTGTTATTATATGATATTACTAACAACTGTTGTCAAACTCTGGCTCCATTGCCTTTTGCTGTCTGTAAGATGGCAACTGTTGCCTGGAAAGACAACATTATCATTATTGGAGGAGAGGACAAGAACTATAAAATACTGAACACTGTTGTAGTTTATAATATAACAAATGGAAAGAGTACAATGTTACCAGCAATGAAACATGAGAGAGTAAGCTGTAGTGCAGTGATCACAGGAAATGTTATTGTGGTCATGGGAGGATTGAACAAGGAAGAAAAAGAACTTAAGTCTGTGGAATGTTTTGATTTTGATCTTAATTTGTGGGTAGAACTACCAGCTATGAATGAAAAGAGAGATGAGGCTACTGCTGTTGTGAAATGTGTTTAGTACAGTTGTGAAATTATTACTGAGGTAAAATTTGTCTGAGGTTTGTGGAGGAGAACATTTTTTACTTCATGTGAGCATCGTACTTATTAAAGCTAAATATGTTTAGTGCAATGTGTTTTTAAGTTGTAAATATGTTATATAATTTATTAAATTTTGAATGACAGGAAGTAATTAACAGAAAGACTGGTGAAAACCGGTGAATAATTAAATGTGCGATAAAGTGTATAGGTGAGTGAATCCAGGTGTGTATGTGTCAGAAAAACGTATAACAAGGAAAAAATTAACAGTTAGAACAAGGTTAAAGGAAGGGAACTGATATTGGCGTTGAGCGAAGGATTTATCTTATTAATAAGTAGACTCTCTCTGAGAAGGAGTTCAAAATTAGAAGAACAGGAGCTTAGAATAGAAAAATCAGTCAAAGAAACAGGGTGGCCAGTCTGTTTGTGGCGTGTTAAAACAGAAGATAAAGTGGTGAAGGAGGTAGGCTTTCCCGTGTAAGCAGAAACTCCCATGTGTTCAGAAACACGCGCGTATAAATGGCGAATAGTTTCACCTATATACAATGACTCACAACATTGACACTTGACTTTGTAAACTACGCGAGATCTTAGTGCAAGAGGAATTTGATCTTTAACTTGATAGGATAACCATTCCGAATCATAATACTTTTAAATTTCTCTAGTTCTTCATGTAAGATGGTGTAAGAAGAACAGAGATTAAAATAACGAAAAAGCAAAGTTAAAATTAAGCCTTTCTTATATATGAGTGGAATAAAACTCTCAAAATTTGTAAACAATCCAATAAAAGTCGGTTTACGATAAACAGAAGAAGAAAATTTATCATCGGAGCGTTTGATTTGAATGTCGAGGAAGGAAAGAGAGTTATCTTTTTCGATTTCATGTGTAAATTGGATATTCGGATGTTTACAATTCAGGTAATGCAAGAAAGGTAAAATATGATTGCGAGATCGAAATAAAATACAAGAGTCATCAACATAGCGTCGATAATAAAGCGGTTTAAATTGAGGGGGACAATCATTTAGCCAATTAGTTTCATTAAAGGAAAGAAAAATGTTGGCGAAAAGGGGACGTAGAGGGGAACCCATAGCAACACCATCAAGTTGTTCGTAAAATTTTCCGTTAAATATAAAGTGACAATTTTTGACAGTTAAATTTATTAGCTCTTTAAATTGTTCGCGAGTACAATTTTGGAAATGAGTATTGTTATAGAAAAGCTGGTTAAGGATAATTTCAATGGTTTCATCCAACGGTATGTTTGTAAAAAGTGAATTAATGTCAAAACTAGCCATGGTGACATTATTATTATCAAAGCTCAGCTGAAATAACTCTTGTAGAAATGAAAATGAATCAGTGATTGTGTATGGACTAAAGGAAATAGGGCGAAGAAGAGGAACAAGAAATTTAGCGAGATTATACGGGTGGGTGCCAATAGAAGAAAGTATAGGTCTAAGTGGAATATTTAACTTATGTACCTTAGGTAATAGATATAGGCCGCCGGGTCGAGAACCAGTCGGTGCCAATGATTTAAAAAGTTCCTCGTTGATGACGTTGGAGTTCTTCAATTCACGTAGAAAGGTTCTGACTTTATTTTCTCGTTTCAAAGTGGTCTTGATGGGGTCATCATGGATCGGAGCAAATTTTGAGGAGTCGTTGAGTATAGTGGCCATTTTGTTCCAGTAGTCAGTTCGATCGATGACAACGACGCCATTGCCTTTGTCGGTTTTAATGATGAAAATAGAGTCGTCGTTTCGAAGACATTTTAGCATTTTAAATTCTTCGTCTGAGAAAATGAACGGAGGTGGGATATAGTTACGGAAGCCAGAAAGCGCTATATCTTTTAATTTAGTTTTAACGAAATCCTTGTCACACCCAGATTCGGGGTAGATAGTCTCCTGTTGTATTTGTCGGTGGAGAAGTTCAAACGGGATTAAGAAGTCACAGTAGTTTAAAGTTTTAGGAGGAATCGAGAAGTTTAGTCCTTTGGCGAGTACGGTTTTTTCTTGCTCAGTTAGTGTTCGGCTGGAATGGTTAAAGAGAACTTTGTCCGGCTCAATAGTAGACGTACTTGAAGCATTCACGCTTAGTCGAAACAGTTTCTTTTGTTGAATTTTTTCATGTCGGCTGAGTTTTCTGGTGTTTTCAGAATCAGAGAGGGATTTTAAATGTAAGAGGTCCGATGAGGATACCAGTTTGCCCAGTTCGGAATGTAATTGGTTTGATTCAGAAGAAAGTTCACGGATGCGGAATTGTTTGTTTCGGATTTTTTCGTCAAGAAGCTTGCGTTGACACTGGCGGTAAGCAGCAGAATTCTGAAGTCGGCGATTTGCAACCTTGAAATTTAAAAAATGGGGAAAAACTCCAAGGCGTTTACAGTTCTTCAGGAAGGAAAGGTCTAGTTTAGCTTTACTGAGGTTCAGCTCAGTGCGTTGAAACTTGCGGAAGGCTGCAAGTGCACCATTCGCAATATCGATTTTTCAAAATAGTGGCAACTTAATGAGATAAATCTTTCGCTTAACGCCAGGATCAGTTCCCTTCCTTTAACCTTGTTCTAACTGTTAATTTTTTCCTTGTTATATGTTTTTCTGACACATACTCACCTGGATTCACACACGCATACACTTTATCGCACACTTAATTATTCACCGGTTTTCACCACCACCAGTGTTTCTGTTAATTACTTCCTGTTATTGTAAATAGAATATTATATAGTCGAGAAAACCTTGTAAATTTATTAAATTTTGTATGAAGAATAGTTTTAATTTGTTGAAATTTCATTATACAAAGTATTTTTTATTACTCTCCTCGGAACTATCATAACTTGAATAGATTAATTTTAGGATTCATTTAATTTAGCTTTTTTTAAGAAAATGAAGTAATTGTGGAAAATCTCAATTTCTGAATGGTACTAACACAACTCAAGCATATCACAGTGGAATAAAGATACAAAATATTTTAATTGTGTTGTTTTTTCATGTCTCAAAGAGAAATCAAACCACCTCTATAGTGAAATGTGTTTAGTTCTGATGTGGGATTATTACTGTATTGAAATTGTGGCGAAATGTGTTTTTAATTCACAGTGAACGGCAAGGGTACTTTTTATAATTTTATTTTGGCTTATGCCATGTAATTTAATTGAGTTCCTCAATAGTCCAGTTGTTCATCTAACCTGTAGATATACCGTAATGAGTTAAAGTATTTTAAAAGCAATGAGTAACCCTTCCCAACATGCTCTGACTTGAAGAAGGACACGAAGTCCAAAACATCATCAGAAATATGTAAGTACATTTTAAGTATTTTTTTGAATTTCAGTGAGTACTCTTCTTGTCTCCCATTTAACATCACATACAGTTGTTTTGAGAACTTAGCAGCTTGTCGTTTATATAATTGTACTACAAATTACAAGAAGAACACGAAAGCAAACAATGCACAAAAAGAAAAATATTCATGCCCAATAGGATGTTAGCCCCTTCCCAGCAAGATGTCTCCCATGATGTATAAAATCATTATTTGTCAGAGGTTGATCCCGCCTGGAAAGACTTAATTTCTTACGAAGTAATCTAACATAATGACTTGCAGCACAACGTAATTCAACGTCTCGCAACATAAGGTAACGTCTTGCAACGAGACGTAACTTAACATCTCACAACAAGACAACCCGACATCTCAATGATTAGCTTCCTGTCTGTCAACTTGGTTTAAACTTCTCACAATGTAATCTAGAATAACCTTTGAAAAAGTAACCTCTCACAATATAACCGAGCATAACTTTTTACAACGTAATGTCTCGCAATGTAACTTAGATTAACCTCTTACAACGTGACTTAACGTTTCACAGTATAACCTAGTATAATCTCTTACAACTTAGGTTAACGTCTCACAACATAACCTCATATAATTACTGACCCGCATCAAAACCTATTGTTTTCACTCGTCATTATATCAAATAGTGCAGAAAGCAAAAATATGCAAGTCGAGTTTGTAAAATTTTGCTCGTTCTATTCGCTGATACAATGCAGAGAAAATATAATGTGTTTCGATGAAGGTCAGTAATTATAATAGGTAACAACTTCAGCACACAGCATTATTGGATATAATACTGCGTGCCTCAGTAATTATCTATTAAATAACGTCTTACAAAATAACCAAATAAAATATCCCTAAACGTTGCTTATCATCTAACGAAGAAACGCAACTGAACGTCCCAGATTTTGGCGTAACGCCTTAAGCTCCGTACACACAGCCAAGTTTTCGTAAAGTAAATGGTTTGAACCTGGGAGAATTCTAGAATTCTAAACCGTTAGAATTCTAAAATTCTAGAATTCTAAACCTGGGAGAATTCTAAACCGTTCCTAGACTGTTTGGTAAGTCGTGACAATAACAAACTACAGACCACTGTCTACAGGAAACCAACGCATACTGACAGACTACTGGACCAATTATCGTACAATCCAACCTCACACAAAGCTACCACCATCAAAGCATTGACGAGACGCGCATAACTCATTTGTAACTCACCCGACGCTCTTCACCAAGAAAATGACTATTTACAATGCGTTTTCCACAAAAACAACTATAACTCTGACTTCATCAAACTTAACACTTAAAGACAATGAACGCGACGAAAACAACAGTCCGACAACTACAGCAACGATACCCTACATAAAAGGTACGTCTGAGATTATCTCGCGTATCTTACGACCATACAACATACGAGTAGCGCACAAACCGATCACAACTTTACGACATGTACTGACTAACGTTAAGGACAGAGAACAACCACACGAAAGACAAGGTGCAGTTTACAAAATTAATTGCTCCGACTGCCAGGCCACTTATATAGGTGAGACTAGCAGAAACTTAAATATACGACTCACAGAACACGAACGAGCGACAAAAAACGGAGACAAAACCAACCACATTGCCGAACACCACCGACAAACCAAACACAACATTGACTGGGAATCGGCAAAATGCATTACGTACAGCACCAACTACAAACGGCGACTCACACTAGAAAGCTGGTATACGAACTTAGAACAAAATCCATTAAACCGATCACAACAATTACCGGGACCTTACAAACGACTAATTCACAAAGTCAAACGTGCGAGCAGCCAATAGACTTACACTTCGACAAACTGATAATTAACGCCTACACAACCACACCCATTGTTTCTCACCAACTATCACACCTCCATGACTAATACGACCGCCCACTTATCACGCACGAGCCAGATACAAATACAGGCGAACCTGACATTTACTCTCCTTTTTACTCGGAAGATGACCGCCGCTAAGGCTGTCAAAACGTCAGTCACTTCAACCAACAGTCTTTCTCAAGACTACACTAACCTGGACAATCAACTTCCTCAAACATGTCAAGTTTTCTTAGTTTTCTAAGTTTTCATCTTTTTCTTGACATGTTTAATTTGCTCGTGTGTACGACACAAATTGACAAGTTTTCCTTGACAAGTCGCATTTTTCAAAAGACGGCATGAACAGCTTTCGAGCAAGTCTCTTTGTCAAATAAAACCAGGTCGTGTGTTGGAGGCTTTACACTATAACGTAGATCGAGGTAACACTGACGGAGAAGAAATAATAAAGCCCAGCAAAAAACACGCAAAATAGGCATATTAAAGGTTTAATATGCCTGTTTTGTTATGCCCACTTCCGTTCTTACGCCAATATCTCGTTTACATATCATGTAACATACCATTATATATCATCCCCTTGTAATATAGCCATTTATTCATTCTCTGAGGATGTTGCGTGCAGCAACGAAACGTTATAATCACATTTTAAACCTTTAATATGCCTATTTTGCGTGTTTTTTGCTGGGCTTTATTATTTCTTCTCCGTCTACGATTCCCGCCTGGTACCTCTGTTGCCCGTATTTTGAGGTAACGCTGCGAAACGTTACCTTTCAAAGCGTAATACAACGTAGCGTAACATACCACAACGTAATTTAACGGCTCGGAGAACAAAGGTTCAGCCAACGTTATACTTGGCAACGAGGCGTCTCGTGCGTAAGTATAGGTTAGCTATCAGAACTGAGGTTAAAAACAACCAAGGTAGTTACGGAGGTTGAGATAACTGGCCTTCTTAGTCCATTATCACAGAGGCTTTATACAGAATGTAGTGATGTAGTACTATTTGAGTGATTAAAAATAAATTTGGCTTTCACCGTTCTGTTTATTGCTGGGCGTTTGTACTACTTGACGATTTGTTAAATTTAAGAACTGCCGGTACAAAAGAGAAAACCGAAGTAATCATGAACTAACTTGACGCCATGACTGGAATCATGATATAAAATCTCATTATTTTACAACAGAACATGTTTTACAACATATAGAAACAGCTTAATATAAGAAACACCATTACAGTAAATTAAAGTGAGGTGGCATTAGTCAACGGAACATACTACGAAAGATGTTGTAGTAATATTTCG
Source organism: Heliopora coerulea (assembly GCA_030142905.1). Classification (NCBI taxonomy): domain Eukaryota; kingdom Metazoa; phylum Cnidaria; class Anthozoa; order Scleralcyonacea; family Helioporidae; genus Heliopora; species Heliopora coerulea. Next base: position 141,555 of record JASJOG010000462.1, read on the forward strand.
AATTTATTACAAATTCATCTTCAAACTCACACTCCATTCAGTCTGAAGATGAATTTGTTATAAATTCGAGATATTACTACAACATTATAGTTTCGTCTTGTTTTTACACTCAAATTCCGACTTCCAAGATGTCACTCTTATTCGGAGTATGTTTCATATTATACTTCTTAAAGTTATGGGCAGGCACTGGACATCAGTCAACGGCTTAAGACAGTTCTGGATCGCACACACGAATATAGGTGTTAGAAGCGGGTGGGGCCACATGCCCCCATATAATGGAAGTGGGGCGTGCCCACCAATATTCAGTACAGTTGCTCTTTTTTATTAATCATTTCTCAGAATGCAGGAAATAGCGTTTCAAAGCCTCAGGAAATGAAAAATTTCCCAGGGGTGGATGCCCTTGGATCCCCTCTTGAAGTAGGTTGTGCTGCCCAATAATCACTTGGTTTCTATACCTCTGACAAAGTATTCTTTTTATATTACTGGACACTCAAGTATGACTTTCTTTTTGGGAGGCTTAACTATCATTCATTTTTAAAACATAAAAGAGGGAAACCAGTTTTTAGATTTGTTTACACTAAGGTATCAGAAGAATCCTTTGTACGGAAGTTTTTTTTCAAGAAATTGGTCTATGTCTGATACTTCCCATGCAACTGGATAGCTCTCACCATTGTCTTTGTCCCAAGTCAGCCAATCCACATGTGATTCAAACTGCCAAATGTGATTGCAAGATTTAACTTCCTTGGAGCCAAAGGTAATATCTGTGCCACTTCCTACATAAAACCTGAAAATTACTAGTTACCTTGATCTCTTTTCTTCTTGTTTAGTGAGTTTACAGTTAGTCAATTTTTTAGAATTGACACCTTTCCACAGTAAGCTATCTGTTAATCTCAACTATTCAAAGGTGATGTTAGGTGGTGGGATAGGAGATAACATGCATGGACTAGGGAAAGCCTAAACCCCTATTGAGAACAATTAATTTATGAAAGAACAAGAATTTTCACATCTACAGTCAAAGGGTCCCATATGGTTGATGATTATTTTAAAGTTTCAAAATTTTCTACAGCCCTTCTGTTTCAATTCCCTGGTTTGCAAGTATCAACCTTTACTTCTGGGAATCTATAGTCCCCCTGAAATTACTGTTCAGTAGCTGATGATTTAAGTTGGTGATGTGTGATTATCAACATTATCAGTTGCTTTGCCTTATATTAAAACTGACCTTTCTTGGCTCATAAATTTCACATCAACTTGGAATGTTACCCCTAACTTTGCTGCAGTTTTACCAATATAGTTTGAATCATTCCAAGGAGATCCACTTCCTACAAATGAGAGCAAAGAAGTGTTTAAACAAAGTGTACACAATGAGGCATTACCAGGGGATGCTAAAGTAGGTGAGCATGCTCAGTAAACTTGTGAGAAGCAATTTGTCAGATATTACAATTTTGTTGTATCAATAATAATTTACCTTCTATTACTGACTGGAGCTTACTTTTACTGCTGATGATTTCTTGGTCACAAACTCTTAAGATATGCTTATCAGAAGGATCAGCCTTCCCAAATATAAATTTAATTCCTTAAAAGAACATTAGAACAAGAATAAAGTTGTTTTTTACAATTCTGTGTTTTTTTACAAATGATTTTCTCTTTAATGTGCAAACTTTTTTACATTAACAATTAATGCTTTGAATTATGCCAGTAAAGAATGCCAGCATTTATTATATCCCAGCTAACCCTGTTTATGTTGGATTAACATTCCTTAAAGAACTGTTTGTACAACACCAAAAAGTGCATCATACTGCAAAAATGAAACTGAATTGGTTTTTCTCCCTAACTTTGATTCCTAGTATTCTTTAATAATTGTAAAAGAATACCTGTAATTTTTAACAATTTAGTTGTTTCCAAATCCTGGAACCAAATATAAAAAAAGCCAAATAAATCAACTTAATTAGAATTTGGCCCTGTTTAGACTCACATACCCATTTAGAAACATTTTGATCCACCTATCCAGTTGACAACATGAGAATGTTGAGACTTTGTAGACATCAAGGAGGCAAATACAAACATGATTATGAATTATTGACCTTTCTTTCTGCACAGCTAATGGTGGAGGTTTGATAGCATTGAAAGGCCACACCCAGACGTTAACCAAAACTTTGTTGAATAGTGTACAATTTAAAGGGAAAACGTTATGTGAAATTTAGTGATATGCTGGGCAGACAGCAGTCACCATCTGAAAAAGGCAATGTCACTCAACTACTCTCTATGCCAGACATCAACCAATCATGCAATTTGCTACACGGACCCATTTGCTACCGTAACTCACTAGCTAATTAATTTTCTACAAACATGTCTTTCAACTTTACCAAACAAATATTTTGCTGCTTATTAGACAATGTTTGGAAAGCATTTTGAAAGCACTGTGTTAGCCGTGGACCTGCAATATTCAAGACAAACCAAAACATTTTATTTAGATGGATTCACTGACAAAAAGCATACTATTGTATTTTAAGACACAAACCAATACACTTTGTTTTTATGATTTTTGTTGTCATGAATGTTGATCAGTTAGAGCTAGATGAAGATATGTTGTTTTTCATATTTCTTAAAATTTTCAAAAAAAAAAAAAATTGGATGGTGGCAAAAATTCGTTCCATCTTGAATATATTTTTAATTGCAGTGGTGTCGAATAGTGGAAGAGCCACGGAAAAGATTTTGGAATTGCTGGATTTTTACTTACAACCAGTGATTAAAACGCTACCCTGCTATGTTATTAAAGATACTACCAATTTTTTTAAGTCGTCTGAAGGAAGTGGGTGATATTCCAGGAGGTGCTATTATTTGTAGTATGGATGTAGTGGGTCTGTATCCACATATCCCTCATGATGAGGTCTTAGAAAGTATGAGGTCGGTTTTAAATGAATATAATAGGAATATAGGTATTGATGGGGAATTGGCAGTGGAGGATTTGATAGATTTGGCAGAATTGATTTTAAGAAATAATTATTTTGAATTTGAGGATAAAATCTATCACCAGATATTGGGTACGGCTATAGGTACTTAATTTGCATCTTCCTTCGCTAATATTTTTATGTCGAATTTGGAAGATAGAGTGATTAGTGAATATGACCTGGATCCTTTAGTTTGGTGGCGTTTTTTGGACGATGTTTTTCTCATTTGGCTTCACGGGAAGGAGACCTTACTTGAATTTTTGAATTTTGTTAAAGGTCACCATCATTGTATTAAGTACACTTTGGAATGGTCAACCAAGAGGCTTTCGTACCTGGATGTAATTATTTTGGTGGAAAATGGAGAGATTTTGACTGATGTGTATTCTACGCCAACGGATACACATCAGTATTTGCATTATGGGTCGTGTCACCCGACGCATGTTAAGAAGGGAATTCCCTATGGTCAAGCTCTTAGGATGAAACGTATATGTAGTCGGAAAGAAACTTATAATAGGAGAATAGAGATGGTCCGAGGGAATTTTGAAAAAAGGGGTTTTAGTAAAGTTTTTGTGGATTCCCAATTTAACAAGGGCAAAAGGATCTCTAGAGATAGCCTACTGTGTGAAGAAGAGAGAAAAGGAAAAAAGAGGAATATGACTCCATTAGTTATGACTTTCCATCCAGCGTTATCGGGGTACGAAAAGTTGTTGATTGTCTTTGGCCGATCTTACAGGCGTCGGATGGGAGGGCTAAAATCATTTAGTGAAAAACCTAAGATAGTGTTGCGGAGGCGAAAAAATTTGAGAGATAGTTTGGTGAGGGCAAGGGTCAGAATGGGAGATATAGAGGATAAAGAAATGAGAAAATGTGGTAGATCACCCTGCCAGATTTGCAACTTTGTAGAGGAGGGAAGAAGTTTTGAGGATGGTCGGGGGTATATGTATTATATAAATTTTGGCTTTGATTGCGATTCGACAGGGGTGATTTACTTATTAAATTGTAAGAGATGTTCAAAAATATACGTGGGTAGTACAGTTACATCCTTTTGAAAGAGGTTTAATAACCATAAAAGTAGCTTGAAACGGTTTGGAAAAGGTCAGAGAGGGATTGCGGGTGAGCATTTGTATGCTCGTTTTTTTGAAGAAAGACATAAGGATATTGAAGATATTCAAGTGAAGATAATAGACCGTACGGATGTTAATGACCCTACGTACAGAGAAGGCTTTTGGACTTATAAATTAGATACCTTTGTGCCGAAAGGTTTGAACCAGAGGGACTTCTCATTTTAATTGTAAAGATTTTTTTTTGGTATAAATAGGGGATACTTACTTTGTACTCTGTATCCTTGATAAAGGGGCAGCGCCCCGAAACGTTGGAGAGGCAAATAATGATTTTAATCTGTGATGTTTAATAAATATTTTTAAAATCTGGGAGTGGGAGGTGTTTGATTTATATATATATATATATATATATATATATATAATGGCAATTGAGAATTCCCTGGTCTTAGAGTGACTATTTTATTATATGTAGTTATATAAATAGTTTCATTGACACTAATCTTAACTCAAATTCTAACCATAATCTCAACTGTAATGCTAGCCATAACCTCGCCCTTAGCTTTAAATCAGTTTTAAATCAAAAGTTTAAGTTCTGATTTTGGACGAAATGGGCACACACAACCAAACTTGACCTAGGTGTCTTGGTCACGTGCTTCGAAAAGTCCAATCAGATTTCACAACCTGTATAATGTGTGACATAAGTCATAAGGGATATCTGCATTCTCATTTCTGGGAGCTCCCGTTTACAGGGAAACGAGAGTTGAGAGTTCTATGGTTTAGAAGTGTCGTTATCGTGGTTTTTATTTAGCGCGTGTGGTAACATTTGAATGGCCGGGGTATATGCAGAGGGAATGGCTTCCGTTGAAGAAGGATACGACGATGAGCGCTTCGAAAGTCCTGTTCCCCAGAATCTCCATTGCGCAATTTGTTTGAATGTGCTGAGGAAGCCCATGCAATGTGTTAGGAATGAACATTTCTTCTGTCAACAATGTATAACTCGTCACTTACAAGGAACGCCGAGATGTCCAACTTGTATTGAACCATTGACATTACAAACATTACGACCTTCAAGACTTGTTGCAGACTGGTTATCACAGTTGAGGATTCATTGTGATAATGCCGACAGAGGATGTCCTCACGTTGAAAAGCTGGAAATGCTTGAAGCCCATGTTGCACAGTGTGGGTTTAGTCCAGTGCAATGTTCAAACGATGGTTGTGAATTTATGGTTAATAGGAAAGATCAACGAAACCACGAGATAAATAATTGTAACTTTCGTAAGGGAAAATGTGAAGTTTGTGGGGAAGAAGTCACTTATGGGAAACGACTATTGCATTGTTATGTGACTAGGACGGATTTTAATAAAATGAAAGATGAAATGTCCGGCATGAAAGAAATAGTTACAAGTCTCAGCAGAGAACTGACACGTCATATGGCTGAGATGAGAGACAAGATGGGCGAACTGAAGGAGCAGATGGTTGGTATGAACAAACCGATGAATGATTTGAAACAAGAGATGAGCGATGTGAAGAAAAAAGTGCATAAAGTTGAAGAACAGTTAAAAGGTCGGTATTCTCCCCCTGGTTTGCATTTCGGTTGTTTAGTAGAGAACTGGAACGTGAAAAACGATATTATTATTGCTGGAGGGAGTGGTCTCCAGTCAGTTGAAATGTTCAGCTGGACAACAAGACAGTGGACTCACCTCCCACCAATGACGTCAGTACGTGTCCGTTCATCGTCGTTTGTCCATGAAGATCAAATGTTTGTTTGTGGAGGATGGATTGATGACAGTATTGAGGTATTGAACTTGAAGGAACAAGGTGCACAATGGAAGAACTTTATCGCCAAGTTACCACAGGAGTGCGGACATACCACTGCAGTTCATGAAAATAACTTATTTATTTTTGGAGGTTACATTGGTTTTGAGACAGTTAATGATATCTATAAAGTAAGTTTGGTTTCTCCTTATTCTTCCCAGTTAGTTTGTCACATGCCAGAACTAAGAACATACCATGGTGCACAATGTTTTGGTGACAAGGTTGTCATTGTTGGAGGAACAACAACAGTTTATCCAAGTGATTATCTTGACACAGTGTTATTATATGATATTACTAACAACTGTTGTCAAACTCTGGCTCCATTGCCTTTTGCTGTCTGTGCCATGGCAACTGTTGCCTGGAAAGACAACATTATCATTATTGGAGGATGTGACAAGAACAATAAAACATTAAACACTGTTGTAGTTTATAATATAACAAATGGAAAGAGTACAATGTTACCAGCAATGAAACATGAGAGATCAGGATGTAGTGCAGTGATCACAGGAAATGTTATTGTTGTCATGGGAGGGAGAGGTGAGAGAGGAGAACATCTTAATTCTGTGGAATGTTTTAACATTCATACTTATACCTGGGAAGAACTTCCCACAATGAAAGAGAAAAGATGTTATGCAACTGCAGTTGTGAAAAGTATTAGTTGATAGGTTAAAGGAATTGTTTTGGAATGAACACAGACTTTGGTATGAAATAAGTTTTATAAAATTAATTCAAGTATGTTGAGTGTAAAACAACAGTTTAATGTTGAGTGAAAGTGAGTGATTACTTGTTTAAAAAATTTGGAAAATTAAGAATATTAAAAGATTAAAACTGGGAGTTTGAACCTAACATAGAAAATGTGGAAAATAAATAATGAAGAGAGAGTTAAATCATAAAAAAAATCATGTCAGATATCTTGGTAGACAATTTATGTAATGTTTTGTTTACTTAAACTGTGTGAGTCTAGCAGTAAATAATTTAAATCCAGTACAGTTGTTGTTATAAATATCTGTGTAATGTTCAAGCTAGGTCAGTTCAATCACTGAAGTTGACAGCCGTGCCATAAGTTTTTACTACAGACCGACTAGTTTTGGCGGGAAAATTTCCGGGTTGACTTGAAGATAAACAAACGAGATTCTGGTACGTTTTACAGAAGATTTATAAAAACAAACTTGAAGAAAAGAAGTTGAATGTTCTCAACGACAATTTTAACCAGAAAACTAAATGAATAGATGCAAAAAATACACGAAATAATAGGTAAAAACAAGCAAGTAAACCTAACCCGTTAACTCACGAACACAAAGCTTCGTTAAAAGCGATGAAGAATGTAACCAAAAGCCATATAATAAATTCCTTATTGATCTCGTTTGTTCGGTCTGTACGGGAAAGTATTTGTCCGTCGGTCGGTCTGTTGTTTCCACTCATGTTGGTGGCATTTTTCTTTGATGTTTCTGCAAACCTGTAATGAAGTTGTGAAACATTTGACATTTATCGTAAGTATCAACACATTTGTTGATTGTATCACAAGTCAGCAGGTCAGAAACACACAGTTTTATTGATTTACATATTGTATGACAAAGTACAAATTCAAAAAGATAACGACTGGAAATATCTTGTGGAAACGCAAGTCAAACAAAGAATTTATCGCTGTAAATATGTTATATGATTTATTAAATTTTATATGAAGAATGCTTTTAATTTGTTGAATTTTCATTATACAAAGTATTTTTTATTACTCTCTTCAGAACTATCATAACTTGAATAGATTAATTTTAGGATTCATTTGATTTAGGTTTTTTAAGAAAATGAAGTAATTTTAGAAAATCTCAATTTCTGAATGGTACTAACACCACTTAAGCATATCATAGTGGAATAAAGATACAAAACATTTTAATCGTGTTATTTTTTCATGTCTTAAAGAGAAGTCAAACCACCTCTATAGTGAAATGTGTTTAGTTCTGATATGGGATTATTTCTGTTTTGAAATTGTGGCAAAATTTGTTTTTATTTCACAGTGGACAGCAAGGGTACATTTTATAAATTTATTTTGGCTAATGACATGTAATTTGAGCTCCTCAATGGTTCAATTTTTCATCTAACCTGAAGATTTATCGTAATGATTTAAAGTATTTTAAAAGCAACGAGTAACCCTTCCCAACATGTTCTGACCTGAAGACGGACACAAAATCCTAAATCTCGTCAGAAATACGTAAGTACATTTTAAGTATTTTTTTGACTTTCAGTGAGTTCTCTTCTTGTCTCTCGTTTATCATCACATGCAGTTGCTTTGAGAACTTAGCAGCACGTCATTTATATAATTGCACAAAAAATTACGAGAACACAAAAGGAAACAATGCACAAAAAGAAAAATGTTCATGCCCAGCAAGATGTCTCCCTTGATATATAAAATCATGTGTTAGCTGGAGTGATATAGTAGAGGCTGATCCTGCCAGAAAAGACTTAATGTCTTACGACGTAATCTAACGTAATGACTTGCAGCACAACGTAATTCAACGTCTGACAACAAGGTAACGTCTTGCAACTAGACGTAGCTTAACATCTCACAACATGACCTAACGCGACGTCTCAATGATTAGCTTCCTGTCTGTGAACTTGGTTTAACGTCTCACAATATAATCTGGAATAACCTCTGAAAAAGTAACCTCTAACGATATAACCTAGCATAACCTTTTACAACGTAACGTCTCACAATATAACTTAGATTAACCTCTTACAACGTGACTTAATATAATCTGGCATGGCCTCTTACAATGTGAATTAACGTCTTACAATATCATCTAGTATAACCTCTTACAACGTAACTTTACGTGTCACAGTATAACCTAGTATAATCTCTTACAACGTGACTTAACGTGTCACAGTATAACCTAGTATAATCTCTTACAACTTAGCTTAACGTCTCACAACATAACTTAGATTAACCTCTTACAACGTGACTTAACGTGTCACAGTATAACCTAGTATAATCTCTTACAACGTGACTTAACGTGTCACAATATAACCTAGTATAATCTCTTACAACTAAGGTTAGCGTCTCACAACATAACCTCATGTAATTACTGACCCGCATCAAAACCTATTGTTTTCACTCGTCATTATATCAAATAGTGCAGAAAGCAAAAATATGCAAGTCGAGTTTGTAAAATTTTGCTCGTTCTATTCGCTGATACAATGCAGAGAAAATATAACGTGTTTCGATGAAGGTCAGTAATTATAATAGATAACTACTTCAGCACACAGCATTATTGGATATAATACAGGCAGCTGAGGCCGTATCTAATAATAAGGCGTGCCTCAGTAATTATCTACGAAATAACGTCTCGCTACACATCGAAGCTTGACGTCTTACAAAATAACTAAATAAAATGTCTCTAAACGTTGCTTATCGTCTAACGAAGAAGCGCAACTAAACGTCTCAGATCTTGGCGTAACGCCTTCAGCTCCGTACACACGGCGAAGGTTTCTTAGATAACCTTTTCCTTGACAAGTTTAATTTGCTCGTGTGTACGGAACAAATTGACGAGTTTTCCTTGACAAGTCGCATTTTTCAAAAGACGGAGTGAACAGCTTTTCAACAAGTGTCCTTGTGAAGGAAAACCAGGTCGTGTATTGGGCGCTTTACACTGTAACGTAGCACAATGTAACGGTACGAAACGTTACCTTTCAAAGCGTGACTTAAAGTTTCACAACGTAGAGCGATGTCGACAGAGTAATGTCGTAGTAATATTTCGAATTTATTACAAATTCGTCTTCAGACTCAGACCCACCCTCGATCTGAAGATGAATTTGAAATAAATTCGAAATATTACTACAACATTGTCTCGTCTTGTTTTCACTCAAATCTTGAGATTCGAGATGTCACTGTTATTCGGAGTATGTTTCGTATTATACTTCTTAAAGTTATCGACAAGCACTGGACATTAGTCAACGGCTTAAGATACAGTAGTTCTGGATCGCACACACGAATATAGGAGTTAGAAGTGGTTGGGGCCACATGACCCCAAATAATAGAAGTGGGGCGTGCCCACCAATATTTGGTACAGTTGTTCTTTTTTATTAATCACTTCTCAGAATGCAGGAAATAGCGTTTCAAAGCCTCAGGAAATGAAAAATTTCCCAGGGGTGGATGCCCTTGGATCCACTCTTGAAGTAGGTTTGTGCTGCCCAATAATTACTTGGTTTCTATACCTCTGACAAAGTCTTCTTTTTATATAACTGGACACTCAAGTATGACTTTCTTTTTGGGAGGATTAACTGTCATTCATTTTTAAAACAAAAGAGGGAAACCAGTTTTTATATTTGTTTACACTAAGGTATCAGAAGAATCCTTTGTACGGAAGTTTTTTTCAAGAAATTGGTCCATGTCTGATACTTCCCATGCAACTGGATAGCTCTCACCATTGTCTTTGTCCCAAGTCAGCCAATCCACATGTGATTCAAACTGCCAAATATGATAGCAAGATTTAACTTCCTCGGAGCCAAAGGTAATATCTGTGCCACTTCCTACATAAAACCTAAAAACAAATGGATAAACATGTAGTTGACTTTACCTTGATCTCTTTTCTTCTTGCTTAGTGAGTTTACAGTTAGTCAACTTTTTAGAATTTACCCCTTTCCACAGTAAGCTATCTGTTAATCTCAACTATTCAAAGGTGGTGTTAGGTGGTGGGATAGGAGATAACATGCACTGACCAGGGAAAGCCTAAACCCCTATTGAGAACAATTAATTTATCAAAGAACAAGAATTTTCACATCTACATTCAAAGGGTCCCATATGGTTGATGATTATTTTGAAATTCCAAAATTTTCTACAGCCCTTCTGGGAATCTATAGTCCCCCTGAAATTACTGTTCAGTAGCTGATGATTTAAGTTGGTGATGTGTGATTATCAACATTGTCAGTTGCTTTGCCTTATATTAAAACTGACCTTTCTTGGCTCATAAATTTCACATCAACTTGGAATGTTACCCCTAACTTTGCTGCAGTTTCACCAATATATTTTGAATCATTCCAAGGAGATTCACTTCCTACAAATGAGAGCAATGAAGTGTTTGAACCAAATGTACACAATGAGGCATTGCCAGGGGATGCAAAATTAGGTGACCATGCTCAGTAAACTTGTGAGAAGCAATTTGTCAGATATTACAGTTTTGTTGTATCAATAATAATTTACCTTCTATTACTGACTGGAGCTTACTTTTACTGCTGATGATTTCTTGGCCACAAATTCTTAAGATATGCTTATCAGAAGGATCAGCCTTCCCAAATATAGATTTAATTCCTTAAAAGAACATTAGAACAAGAATAAAGTTGATTTACAATTCTCTGTTTTGCTACAAATGATTTTCTCTTTAATGTGCAAATTTCCTTACATTAACAATTAATGCTTGGAATTATGCCAGTAAAATGCCATCATTTATTATATCACAGCTAACCATGTTTATTTTGGATTAACATTCCTTAAAGAACTGTTTGTACAACACCAGAAAGTGCATCATACTGCGAAAATGAAACTGAATTGGTTTTTGTCTCTAACTTTGATTCCTAGTATTCTTTAATAATTGTAAAAGAATACCTGTAATTCTTAACAATTTATTTTTTTCCAAATCCTGGAACAAAATATAAAAAAAGCCAAATAAATCAACTTATTTAGAATTTGGCCCTGTTTAGTCTCACATGCCCATTTAGAAACACTTTGATCCAATTATTCAGTTAACAACATGAGAATGTTGAAACATTGAGACATTGAGGAGGCAAATACAAACATTATGATGAATTGTTGACCTTTCTTTCTGCACAACTAGTGGTGGAGGTTTGATGGCATTCAAGGGCCACACCCAGAAGTTAACCAAATCTTTCTTGATTAGTGTACAATTTACAGGGAAAATGTTGTATAAAAATTTAGTGATATGCAAGCCTCAAAATAACTCACAGATCTATGCCGGTCATTATGACCGGTAAAAAATGAAATTTACCGGTCACAGAAGATTTTCTACCGGTCATTCTTATTTTTAGTTGTTAATCTTGTTGCCTCGATTTTGCTGTTATAAAACTTTTCCACTGCAAAAGGTACATTTATTTAATTTGATTTAGTTTCTATCTACAACAGAGTAGAATAGAATAGATTCAATAGATCAATAGGGAAACCGTCATTTCTAAAGAGTAAAGAGAGACTAATATATATAAAACAGAAAAATTTAAAAAGTTACTAAAAAGTGATAAATTTGTTCTTATGCTTACTGGGCACACAAGCTTACTTAGTCAGACTCTGACAGTGATTTAACAGTGACTTTTTTGTTAAAAATTTGCCAGTCATGTATGACTGGTAAGGGACAAAATTTGTCGGAAAAACTAAAAAATTTACTGGTCAATGACCAGTGACCGGCAGTTATTTCAAGCCTTGGTGATATGCTGGGGAGGCAGCTGTCACCATCTGAAAAAGGCAACGTCACTCAACTACTCTCCATGCCAGCCATCAACCAATCGTGCAATTTTACCCACCTATACACGGACCCGTTTGCTAACTCACTAGCTAATTAATTTTCTACAAACATTTCTTTCAACTTTACCAGACAAATATTTTGCTGCTTATCAGACAATGTTTGGAAAGCATTTTGAAAGCACTGTGTTAGCCGTGGACCTGCAATATTCAAGACAAACCAAAATATTTTATTTAGATGGATTCACTGACAAAATCCAAACTATTGTATTTTAAGACACAAACCAATACACTTTGTTTTCATGATTTTTGTTTTCATGAATGTTGATCAGTTACAGGAAGATGAAGATATGTTGTTTTTCATATTTCCTAAAATTTTCAAAAAATATAAAAATTGGAAGGTGGCAAACCTATGTGCCATCTTGAAAATTTATTTAATTGCATGTGTCCCCACCCATCACCATATGACAATGTAAACTAATGTCATTGACTGTCTTGTTTGTAATTTTTCATACCGGAATGAAAGAACAAAGATTATCTTACTCATCATTCCTTGAATTCTACTTATATCCTGTGTGGAAATTGCCTTTGAAACTGCACTGATAGCAAACTTAATAAAAAGAAATAATATCATTCGTTGCACTTTGTGAAGATCTGTTACTGATAACTGTTAGACAAACATTTTCAAGTGGCTTCATTTGACATCATGTTTCTCTGTACCAATACTGTAAACTTTTCACCTGATCCAAAAAAGGTCAATTTAAATTTCTCTTTCATCATAAAAACAAAATTTCTTTTGAGTATAGTTAGAGGAAATCCAGTGGTATTTTGCATGGATATACAATAATGTTAACATTGAATTAAGTTGTATATCCATGCACCAAACTGTCATTTGATTTGATATACAAGAAAATGTCTGATTACACTATAACGTATCGTATGTGAATTACTGTAAATTGGTAGGCCAGTATCTCAACCACTCAAATTATATGTAAAAGCACCCCATTTAACATTATTTCTTGTATGTACCTGAACACAGATCCAAGAATTCTTGATTTTTAAATGGTGTGCTGAAATAAATAATAGAACATGAATTTACTTAGCTTGATCTATAGTCAGTTGCAAGATAATTTAAAACTGGTGTAGTATGCTGTATATGATTGCATAGGTATGTGTAAATTGGTGTGGCATAAGATAGTAAGAAATGGTGTGTTATGGCATTTTATGGCAGTATTGCTACAGGAGGAAATTAGAGCACAAATGCTACCATGCTTTTACCAGTGATGATATTGAGCATTCTATATTTTCATACCAACTCTGTAACCTTCGTGGTACTCATCACTGGTGTATATATATTTATATATAATTTTTATATATATAATTCGTATACATATATTATATGTATATTTATATACATATTTATATATATATATTTAATATTAATCTTAGTAGGGAAGAAATTAAGGCGCTTCGGGATTAGAAGAATTATAGGGATGTTGTATATTAACCTGCGGATAAATGTTCGGCGGTGCCCAGGCCCAATTTACCAGCCATATTTCAGGATTTTCAATCTCGGCAGAGTGCAAAACAAAATATACATGCTCAGTAGAAACTGGAGGGGTGTTTCAACACAAAAATTACACAAAAAGTGTCAGTGATAACCAAAAAGCAAATTTTTACATTTAGATTGACGCTTTTGACAGAATAAGTACATTTTTTATGATACATTGACAACAGTGTGTTTGAATTCAGCGTCATTGTGAATACACCAGTCTGAATCAAGCCATCAGTTTTGAACATTTTACACTATAAAACTAATAAAAGACTCAAATAATTAATTAAATATTATTTCAAAATTATTTACAAAAATATATCTACAATTCGGTTAACTATGATGCAAAAGAAAGCAAGGATCTTTACAAAATGCCAAGTCACATTGCGCGCACTTGTAACTGGTCTCCGGCCATCGCCCCTTCGGAGTTCGTCTTTCAACCTTCTTACAATACACGCACTGCTTCTTCCTTCTATCAATTTCCACGGTGAAGTGTTTGTTTGCATTCTCTGAAGCGACGGTTATACAAGCAGCTGCTTGTAAAGTCCGCTTAACAGCAGAAGGACTGCAAAATCCACCGATCAAATCTTTCGCCAATTCAACCCGGAAATCCAGTGATGATCTCGGGTTTCGTCTTCGAAGTTCCTTTTCCAAAATATACGCATTACCAATGGCAAGATCCAACAAAAAGTAAAATATATACTTGTACCACTTGTGCGAAGTACTTGCAAGTGAATAATATGAACGAAGTTGATCAGAAACATCAACACCGCCCATATTATTGTTGTAGGTTACAATTACTTGAGGTTTATTTACAACTTCTGGCTCAGGGGTGTTCCTTTGCCGACGCTGAACGGGAACACCAGATTCCTTCGGACAGGCGTTGGTTGAAAGAGCAGACGGATTTTCTGGCGGCTGGAAAGTAGGTCCCGTGGGAGAAACAAACGCTTCAACTCTGACGTTGCTCAAAGATGAACTCCAAGGTTGAGACGTGTCTGATCTTTCACCATCACTTTCGTCGCTTTCTTCATCATCTGACGCAGAAGTAAGGCCTTCAAAATCTATATCAGAGATATCTCCTGGATTTTCAAATCCAAAGAAGTCTTCTTCTTCATCAGATTCACCAAAAACACGGTGTAACTGTTGTTCGATGACTTCCCGTGCGGCCATGGCGGACATGGGGCGTGAAATTATTCACGCGAAGGAAAACCCTCTCTGGAGCTTTGAAAATATACGTAATTATGCGCACAAGCTGAAAAGTGATTGGTTAATACTCTTATAATTATTCAAAACAGCAAAGAAGACAAAAAAACTAAAACAGGGAGGAGTAGGTGAAGCGAAAGTTATGATATTTTTGCGGCCGGTTTCGGGCGGAGTGGTAAATAAAGGGTTAAAGGAATATAGGGAAGAGGTTTATGCTCAATTAGGGAAGTCAGAGGTTTATAAGGAGGTGGATAATAACCCAGTTAAGGATCTAAACGAGAAAGTTATTACCAAATTAAAGGATTTAAAAGATAAGGGGATGATTTGTGATGAGAATCGGGCATACTTAAAGCCAGAGAAGGAAGATAAAATTGGTAGATTTTATCTTCTTCCCAAAATCCATAAGAGATTACATAAAGTAGCCGGCAGACCAGTGGTGTTGAATAGTGGAACAGCCACGGAAAAGATTTTGGAATTGCTGGATTTTTACTTACAACCAGTGGTTAAAACGCTACCCTGCTATGTTATTAAAGATACTACCAATTTTTTTATGTCGTCTGAAGGAAGTGGGTGATATTCCAGGAGGTGCTATTATTTGTAGTATGGATGTAGTGGGTCTGTATCCACACATCCCTCATGATGAGGGCTTGGAAAGTATGAGGTCGGTTTTAAATGAATATAATAGGAGTATAGGTATTGATTGGGAATTGGCAGTGGAGGATTTGATAGATTTGGCAGAATTGATTTTAAGAAATAATTAATTTGATATTTGAGGATAAAACGTACCATCAGATATTGGGTACGGCTATAGGTACTAAGTTTGCACCTTCCTTCGCTAATATTTTTATGTCGAATTTGGAAGAGAGAATGATTAGTGAATATGACCTGGATCCTTTAGTTTGGTGGCGTTTTTTGGACGATGTTTTTCTCATTTGGCTTCACGGGTAGGAGAGCTTACTCGAGTTTTTGAATTTTGTTAATGATTATCATCATTGTATTAAGTATTCTTGGGAATGGTCAACCAAGAGGCTTTCGTACTTGGATGTAATGATTTTGGTGGAAAATGGAAAGATTTTGACTGATATGTATTCTACGCCAACGGATACACATCAGTATTTGCATTATGGGTCGTGTCACCCGACGCATTGTTAAGAAGGGAATTCCCTATGGTCAAGCTCTCAGGATGAAACGTATATGTAGTCGGAAAGAAACTTATAATAGGAGAATAGAGATGGTCAAAGGGAATTTTGAAAAAAGGGGTTTTAGTAAAGGTTTT